>CM002484.1:19433277-19453167 GCA_000325765.3 Leersia perrieri
GGATCTAGGTGTCGGGGCGGCTCTTCGTCGCCGACGCGGTCCCGCCCCCTCTGCGCCGGTGGTTTGTGGGGTGCCGGCGACGCCGCCGGCCACTACGGGCTCGATTTCTGCTCTTCGCCTCCCTTCTCCCTGCCCGAGGCCTGACGTCGTGGTGGCAGTGGCGGTGCGGGCTGCTGGGGTCGGCGGCAGTTACCGGCGGCAGTGTTTGCTCTTCTGGCGACGGGCGTGGACGCATTGTGGAGCCATGCTGGGTCTTATTCAGGGCGCTCGGGCGGCCTGTTGGTCTCCGCGAGTGCGGATCTGCTGCTGTGGCGTCGGCGGTGGTGTCCTCGGCCGTTGGCAGCGGCTTTGCTGGTGGCGGTGACAGCGGTCTTCTCTGGTGGCGGCTGGCCGGCTTCTGTTAGGGGCGGCGACGGTTTCCCTGGTGGTTTAGGCTCGTCAGCTCGGCTTCCCCGCCTAGGGCTGGCACGTGTGGGTGCGGCGACGGTGGAGCTTGTTTCCGGTGGCCTTCTCGGTGGGGACGTCGGTGGCGTCTTTGGGAGGTTGGTGCTGTATCGCCGACTGTCAGCAGTGGGGGCTGCCTTTTTCCTTTTTTCTCTTTCTTCCAGGTGTAGCTTTGGTGGTGGCCGGCGCCGGTCGTTTCTTGTGCGTCACTAGTGCCGGTGAAACTCAGGAGTAGGGCTTGACATGGGGGCCGTCTAGCGGTTTCGTCGGTCCTCTCTTCCTGGTTGTCCCGACGAAGGGTGGTGGCAGGTTTGGCCGGATTCGGGCTTTGCTTTGTGCCGTCGTCTCTTGCTCAGCTCTCGCTGCGATAATGCTCCCTCCCTCCTCCTGCGGGGTGTATTATGCTTGCAGTCTGTCCTGTAGCATTTTTTGACGTCATGTGGCAGGGTCTTGCTGGTGTACAGGTCTGTTGTGCAGGTACTGGTGATGACAACTTGAAGTACCTACCAACATGGATGGAGTCGCGTGACTGATCTTGGGGTGAAAACCTTGCCTGGTTCGCCAGCGTTAGCAACAACGACACTTTCAGGTGCCGTAGATCTTGTTGAAGGTGTTGTTACAGGATCTTTCCCTACTCTTTTAAGGATTTTTCGGGTGAAAACCTTAGATTCTTTTGAATCGGGCGATGGCGCTGTTCTGTCGGCGTTACCTTCTTGAGGGCTTCGTCTTAGGAGTTTTCTTGTGGTCCGCTGCTTTGGTTGGCCATTTTGTGTTGTTAGTGCTCTATGGTTGTCAGGGTTTTCGCCGGTTTCCCCTAATAAACCGTGTGGTTGTATGGTTTTTCGATCCGGTTTTCCTTATAAACTAGCTCAATTCTGTTCTTCTATAAGAAATTGCAGGAGCTCCCTGCCCTATTCGAGGTTCCTCGAAAAAAATATTGGGATCCCCACTTGGTTTCTTATGAAAGAAAGGCATTTCTGATGGTTAGTGTTCTTTGGCAGGTTGCACCTATGCCAAAAAATGCTAAATTGATTGGTGTCTTTTATTATCTTACATGATTCAGAAAAATTCAGTAATGCAATAGATGCACCTTGGAGGCAATAGTGCATTCCTGATGTACTACTGACACTATATGTAAATCTGACAAGGTTCAGAAAATTCCGCAGCTGAATGCGAGTTATAGGTAATGGTGCATTGCTGATGTGGTACATACAGGGACCAATCTTTAGAGTGCTTGATCAAATGGAATTTCATGCACGCTTGATCGAACTAAGTGGAGGATCGGTGCTACGCCTTTTCTAACTTTAAGCCGATATGGCGGTGAATGGATGATAGATTTGTTCACTGTGTAGAACGAAATCTTTTGGTTATTGGAGACACTTAGAGTGGCAGAATCTTTGCACTCCTTCGTTGGGCATTGATAGGTAGGTACTTTTGATCTATGGTCGGCTACTTGTGAGGCGGATAATTGATATTGTCTTGGAAGTGAAGTGAAGTTAGTGGCTGAGTATATTTGCTCACAAACGTGACCAGCATGCAAAGAAGATTGGGTGATCAGGGAAGGCTTGGACCATGTGCATGCAGCAAAAAACAGATTCCATCACTGGAGATTTCGAATGGCCGATGGAAATGAAGAGAAAATGAACCACTAGTTGTGAGAAGAAGACGCCGGTGAGCGACATACATGTCAATTTACAGAATCAGAAAGACCCTCCCTGACCAAGAGCTTCTCTGCTGGGTGTTTGCTTGCATACACACACCTCGCATGCATGCGTGATTTGTTTTGGCATCAAAATAAATCTGGCCATGACGATTGGTATTGATGTTCCTTCGTGGTCATAAATATGGAGTGCTAGGGCGAGATTTGATCAACTTTTTTAACAAATTTTAACCATCAAACTTTTGAAATTCTTGGTTTATACAAAATGGATGTGTAGATTTTCCTTGAAAGTTACTTTCAAAATATCATAAACTTATTAGATTTCACGAACTTACTAAGATTAAATGACGTTAAAAGTTTTTTAAATTTAATTAAATCTTGTTTTAGACATCAAATATTTAAAACGGGCAATTATCAAATGTGACTGTGCAAATAAATTGTCCAGCCTGATGAACCAGATGGAAGACAAATCAACATCCTGGCTAGGAAACTGTCTATTTGGCTATCTTTAATTTAATTTAATATTTTATTTTTCCTGTAAACTCCAAAGGTCTCTCCATTTGCATAAGAGGAGGCTAGCCAATTTGAGAGGAGCCCTAGCCAATTTTTTCTTTTTTGAGCAAGGAGACTAGCCAGTTTGAAAGTATGATGTGAGTTGCTGCTACGTGGGTCCACGGATGACTACCTTACTACCCTAGTCAGATTTGGCTATTGAAGGAAAAGGTTTAGCTATTAAAATAGCATGTCAAGGTGTATGGCTAATCTTTTAGAGGTAGTTTTTTTTTACTTACTAGCTAAAATTTGGTATAGAGACTCTTGAGATGCTAGGATGCGGCGCAAGCGCAAGGGTTAAGCTAGATGGGAAGACGTAGCCCATTTAGCGTGAGAGCGGCCCAGAGACCAATAAACTACGCCACACGTCAACCCAGTAGCTATGGATCACGGCCTAGCCCAGGCCGCGGTCGAGAATCAAGATGGGCCGCCAGGGCTGCTCCCTCCCCACAGCCGCTCACGCGACCTCCGTTTGCCGCCGCGGCCGCGAAAAACCGCTCGTTTCCTTGCCCAAATTCCCAATCTGCCCCCCGAACCCGTCTCACCATGGCGCCGCCGCCGCCGCCTCCCTCGCGGCCGTAACCGCCGCGACACCGGCCGGCGGCGGCATGGTGCGCCTCGTCCCGCGTCCTCCACTGGCGCGGCTCCGATCCCCACCTCCACCGGCTTTTCCGCTTCCCCTACTCCCGGCGCCGTCGCTCGCCGCGACACTCCTCGACGCAATCTCCGCCTCCCCCTCCTTCCCCCACCTCCGCCACCTCCACGCGCTCATCGTTCGCCTTCCCCTCCCACCCACCTCCCTCACCTTCCTCCTCTCCCGCCTCCTCCGCCGCCTCGCCGCCGTCCCACTCCCACAGCTTCCTCCGCTTTCCTACGCGCTCAACGTCTTCTCCTCCGTCTCCCCTCCCGACCCCTTCCTCGCCGCCGCGCTGCTCCGCTTCGCGTTCCTCACGGCAGCGCAGTCGCGATTTCTCCTCCTCCTCCCCTTCCGCGTCTTCTCCCGCCTCCGCCGCGATCACGGCGCGGGGCTGCCGTTCCTCCCGTACGCGTTCTCCACGCTCGCGAAGTCCGCCGCGGCATCGAAGTCTCTCCCTGCCGCCGCAGCCGCGCACGCGGTGTCGGTGCTTGTCGGTGGGTTTGATCGGCACCGGTTTGTGGAGAACTCACTGATCGGCGCTTATGTCGCGTGTGGGGATGTGGGGGCTGCACGCAAGGTGTTTGATGAAATGGTGGTGAAGGATGTCATTTCGTGGACGAGTATCGTGGTCGCCTATTCTAGGAGTGGGGATATGGGATCGGCAGAGGAGGTGTTTGGGCGGTGTCCTGTGAAGGACATGGTGGCGTGGACAGCAATGGTGACTGGGTATGCGCAGAATGCTATGCCAGTGAAGGCATTGCAAGTGTTCGATCGGATGACAGCACTAGGGATGGTTATTGATGAGGTTTCGTTGACGGGTGCGATCTCAGCTTGTGCTCAGCTTGGTGTGGTGAGACGTGCTGCCTGGGTTCAGGAGATTGCAGAGAGGAATGGTTTTGGGAATAACATAGTTGTTGGGTCAGGGTTGGTTGATATGTTTTCCAAGTGTGGGTTCATTGATGAGGCACGCACGGTTTTTGATGGGATGCAGGAAAAGAATGTGTACACATATAGCTCAATGATTGCCGGTCTCGCATCGCATGGGAGGGCTAGTGAGGCAATTGATTTGTTCAAGGAGATGGTGAATAGGGCAAATGTTGAACCAAACCATGTTACATTTATCGGGGTATTGACAGCTTGTAGCCATGCAGGGATGGTGGGAGAAGGTCGGTACTACTTTGCACAGATGAAGGACAAGTATGGGATTATGCCATCTGCAGATCATTATGCTTGTATGGTTGATTTGCTTGGCCGGGCTGGATTGGTGGATGAAGCCCTTGATCTTGTTAGATCAATGACCTTGAAGCCTCATGGGGGTGTGTGGGGAGCATTGCTTGGAGCTTGCCGGATTCATGGGAAGGGTGAAATTGCTAAGGTTGTAGCTGAACATCTTTTTAAACTAGAACCAGAGGCCATAGGCAACTATGTGTTATTATCAAATATACTTGCATCAGCAGGAAAATGGGATGATGTTTCAAAGGTTAGGAAATTGATGAGAAAGCAGAGGCTGAAAAAGGATCCTGCAGTTAGCTTGTTTGAAGGCAGAGATGGTTTGGTCCACCAGTTCTTTGCTGGTGACAATGCCCACCCAAGGACACAGGAAATAAAAAAGGCATTGTTGAAGTTAGTGGCAAAGTTGAAACTTGAAGGTTATGTGCCCATTTTGAATTCAATTGTTTATGATGTGAACGATGACGAGAAAGAAAGGCTGTTGATGGGTCATAGTGAGAAGCTTGCTCTGTCATTTGGTTTGCTTACACTTGGATCTGGTAGCACAATTAGGATCATAAAGAATCTAAGGATCTGTGACGATTGTCATTTGTTCATACGGTTGGTGTCAAGAGTTGAATCTGTTGAGATTGTAGTCAGGGATAATATGAGATTTCATCATTTCAAAAATGGAGAATGCTCCTGTGGTGGATTCTGGTGAAAGGAAATTTGTATGTCAAAATGGATGAATAAGGATCGTGATATTAATGACATGTGGAGTATACTATTTATTTGACTTGTTCTTAAACATCTGCTGGTGGATTCTTAAGTGTCACATAATGCAGATGTATTGGTAAAGAGCTTCAATGTTTGATCTCCAAAAGTCCTATTCATTTCAAAGAATTCTACTTGAATACAAGGATATCCAGAGAAACAAGGGAAATGTAAATAAGAAAGAACTAAACATGGTAGATTAGTTAGAGCTCCTTTGAGTACATTGGCTGATACAGCAACTGCATCAGGATGACTGAAGTCAGGATCTCTTTTGCTCTTTCAAAACTGTTACTTACTCAAGTCAAGTTTATTCTCTTCCAGTGGGGATTGAAGAGAGGACAAACAAGAGCTGAATTGCTGATAATGCTTATCATGGCACTACATTAATGTGCTCCTAGAAAGTCCTAATGCTGACACACCTAGGTTTTGCACACAGATCGCTCATGATTGAGGTGTAACTCTGATCAAAATTTGAAGGCTAAGATTGCAATGAAGTATGCCTGTGATATATCTTGGAAATGTTGCATTCCATTGCTAGGATCAGGAGGCTTCTGCTTCCTCTTTTTTTTTTTTTTTTGTCATCCAAATAACTGCTCTATGAATCAGTTTGTGTCATCGATGCTGACCAGAAGGATTTCTTCCTCTGTTGCCTGAGAAGAGCCAGTGTGGCGCCTTTTCTGCATGCAAACTTGAGCCAATTGTTAGTTTGAGGTCAAGATCACTCTCTACAGAAGGGTCAGAAGCACTGCAATTCTCATCTCCAGCTGATCTACCACCTTCTCGTCTAACCTCTTGTGTTCTTGAGGTTTCTTCAGTGAAGAAGTTTAGGCATCGTGCTGGTTTGTATTCTTGAAGAAATGAATGCTCAGGTACTTGCCCTGGAGCAGAGCCTTGTGCACTTCCATGATGAGCAGATTGACTTGTCTCTGATGTAGAGGGGCTATTCTTGAGGTTTGACAGAGGACCTTGCATCATTTCTTGAGTTTCTTTTGTCCTTTGGAAGCTGTGCTTCTCACCTCCTAGTTCAGCCATCAATGATTTTTGTACACAATATAGCCGATGCAGTTCATGCACCTGATGCAGCAGACATCATGAATTGTGGAGATTTTGTGTGTTGGAACGAGAAAGTGCGGTAGTTGGTTAACAACTTTTCAGATGAAGACCTATGCAGCATGAAGATTTTCTAACTTAGAATGCGGTTGTGCACTACTGTATAGTATGGAGCTGAAAAGGCTCCTTTTCTCCCATGTAATATCGTTCTCTACTATTGCAACGAAATTAGCTGATTTCCTGCTATTTGTGAAAAAAAGAACTGGGAGAACCTATTTTTCTCATTGACGGCTGCAAAATGCAAAGGCTTGACACCTTTTCAGGTATTTAAACTTTGGTTTCCGTACATACTATTTACCCTTTTGCGCTGCATAGATATTGAGTGAATCTCCTATTTTATGATATGAAAAACTAAGCTACTCCTTATTACCTGCTGTCTGAAGACCTCATCATGCTCCATGATTGTTCTCCGAAGTGATTCCCTACTGTCTTGTTTGGATTTCTCCATTAACCCTACGAAGATGTGGTGTAAAACCTTTCGCCAACTAGCTTCCAGCAATACTTTGGGTAGTTTTCTAATAGAATCTTTACTCTTTAGCCCTCTAGTGGTTCTTGTTCCCTCTATCTCCAACAAGGATGAGAGGATTATATGAAGACCATATAAATCAGTAGCCATCCCTGAAACAATCAGAGTGAAAGATCAGAACCCAATTGGCTGCAAGGTAAGTTGATTGTCATCCGAAGTGAAACTGCAACCGGAGTTTATTAGAATATCTGCAATGTAATTTTCATTTGTTTGACTGCAGGGTATGAAAGAAAGCGATTAATGATTGTTGCTGATTCATATCAAAATCACAGGAAATTAAGCAAACGGGAGTTCACATGCGATTCACTCACCTGAAAGCTTGCAACTCATCTTCCAGCTGCTTGCCGTGCATTTTCTCTCTACCTCGGTTACAGGTCATGAACACTGGCAACCTCCATACATTTGCAAGGGCACAGAATGGTACGAAGCTTGCACAAATCTCTCCTCAGTGCCCATGACTCATTTCACTTCATAGCAGTGAAGGCCCTAACTATGAGAGAGTTCTGAGGAAGACAGTTCAGAGTTGGATGTAGCAGCCAGGTGCTCTTTCTCATGCTTATGAAGCAAACAACATCCCTTTTTAGAAATAGCAGGAGCCAACCGAAAGATAAGAAAAGGTAGTGAACTAGTAATGCTGAAAAGGTCGACAGGCTGTGTGGCTAAGCAGAATGCTAGGGCACGAAGGAAAAAGTTCAGAAGCTGAGATCTTTGGCAGGAGGTGAAGCATTTGTTTAACGGTCTCAAGGAAGGATCAAGGAAGTGCAGCGGCCAATCGGAGAGGCAAATCTGGATGGTTTAATGAAACAAGACAAGGCCAACCTAAAAACATGTGAAGCAGATATTCCACGCAGGCCTTGCCGGGACTAAAGATATCAAAGGTTTAGGCTAAGTACTTGGCGACTCTTCTCACTCCCTGATCTCTCTCTCATAGATAAGCTTGGCCACCCATATCTTCACATGTTTGCAGTTTGTAGCAGAGATCTGTAGATACCATGGGCCCACGACAACTAGTTATCCTAGGCTGTCCTTCATCGTCGTCACAATCCCAACTCTGGGATCTGCCCACAGCCGCCTCATGAAAGTAAATTGCAGTTTAAGTTTCCATGTGAGTTGCAAGTCCCTTAATTTGTGTTTCTTTTCGAACCTGGACGGCTGGACAGGTTGTTTCTGTACTGCTGCTTCGGCATGTTCCACCCCTGCATGCGTTACCAAGATTCTTGGACGTCTGGATCTCAGATTAATCTCTTGTTAACACCTTAATCACACCGACACAGTAAGTTAATTATGTATCTTCTCTTGTTCTACATCTCATTTGAGTTGACTGTTATTATTTTTTGCCATTTGAGTTGACTTAGTACGCTAGCAAGGCTGTTGTTGTTTGATAGTTCAATCGGTTCATGATTTGATCTGGTGCCCAGATTCTATGGGAGATCGACTCTGACATTTTTCAGTTGTATTTTTATCTGATCGACCAATGTCATGATTTCAGCCACACCGCATGAACATTATCCATATATAGCTGCTCGATTCTTGTGAAGAGCTTAATGTGCCCTTCAAATATGGTACACTGGTACACATAGGATAGGACGGTAGCAGTACAACGTAGGATAAGATTATGCTGCCTATTACTTGGCTTTCCAAGATTCTCATGATCATCACCTAAGATTTAATGACGTAGACAATGAAATTAGGCCATGCTACTTACTAGCTACCCCGACTACAGTCTACATTTTCTCAAGTTTCATCATAAAAGAAGGAATTCTGAAAATCAATTTGCTACTGTCTCTGAAAAGGATTCATTTGGATATATACTGCTCTTGTGACGTGATTCTTTGTTACTTTCTTTGTTGAAGTTTATCTTGAATTTAAGTTATCAGTTTAATGCTAATGTATGCATGTATGTTTGACCATCCAGTCTACATGAAAGATGGTACTTATTTGGCATTTCTAATTATTGTACTGTGACATCATATCATGCTCGTCAGGTTAGAGAATCAACAGCTTTTCTTTTTCCAGCAGCCATTTTGAATGCTTAAATGTTGATGTGTTCTCCTCCATATGTTATGCGCATCGGATATCAGACAACCAAATATCTAACTTGGAAAGGAACATTGCAACGTCAGGGCCATCCACGTACTACTCAAAGGCAAGCCACTAACACCAACTACATATATGTGGATAACTTCGAGAACAATCTAATGGTTGTTGTTGCACTCCTAGACCAGGCGTGCAGGCCATTTATTGGATAGTTCCTTTCAGAGGAGCAAAGACATCAACAGTATGACAAACTTGCTCGTATAAAAGATATTCTCTCTGTTCCAAAGTACTTGTCATTTTAGGTTTTTATTTCGTAACGATTGATCACTTGTCTTATTCAATAAATTGTTTCAAATATAAAAAATGACAAGTCACACCTAAAATACATTGGATAATAAAGCAAATCACAAACAAAACAAATAATAATTCTATAATTTTTTAAATAAGACGAGTGGTCAAATATTGTAAAAGAAAAAACCCAAAACGACGAGTATTTGGGGACGGAGGTAGTAGAAACACATTGTACGTAGCTTTATTTAATTTCCATTGTTTCTTTACATGCATAATTAACCATTAATAACTTAAAGCATATCTATCCTGCGTATTACATACTTATCCCTCATATACAAACTCAATCATCAAGAACAACTTGCTCTCCTGTGTATATATTCATCATGGGCATGAGAATTTTTTTCACATACGTTTGCAATTAAACGGCTGCTGCTGTGCTGCAGAGAGGAGAATCAAAATGTAGAGAGATTCCAAATAAGGAGGAGCACAAGCCAAATGAACGCAAGACTGTCACGTACTCTATTCCAAAGGGCCGACAGCCTACCTGCCGTTAATCGTTTTCACCCTTGTCTTCATCGATCCAGAGGGAGGAACTGCAGCCATGTACAGCAGATGCACTTGGTGGCCAGTAGCAACAAGCAACATCAAACTGGCTGGCTCACTGCAGGGACCACGCTGTAGCATCGTGTGCACGATTCACACAATTTTTGGATATACCGATCAGCTCTTTGTCCTGTAGCTCTTGACATAGGATACTGTGGGTGTTGCGTTGCGCTCCAACTTATATTGTCTACTTACTCAAATGATATGCTCTTGGACATCATCTTTTTGCATGCTTTGCTGCTTAAAGTTTCTACCTTTTTTTTTTTCTAGTGGAAGCAGTGAAGCCTGGTGATAATCACTTGCTTTTTTGCATTGCCCCTGTGTGGATAGATATGGGATTACTCCGGCCCAATCCCATGACTGGTATGGATTTTGTTTTCCTTGTCAGTATTGAAGATCAATATTATCTTGCACTAGTCTTTGTAAACAAGATCTCCGATCTGCGGAGAACTCTTTGTTTTGACCGCCTGTCGTAGTCCATGATTATCAGTGCACGAGTAGGAGTAGCACAACAAAGTGATTTGAAGCCGGTGGGGAACTGAGAATGAGCTCCACTAACCCTACTAGAGAAGTAGATAGATGTATCACCGTATAAACGCCTGATGACTGAACAAACATCACTTTTAAAATTTTTGCAAAATAAAGTAAGATTTTTAAAAATCTGTAAAATAAAGTGAGAACTTTGAGTTGAAAATTAGCAGAATAAACTCGATCTATTTGACTGCAACGTGGGCCCTGAAATTGTTTCCGGTAATTCGTATGTATTGTACGCGTATACTACGGTAGACTGACTGTACCAGTTCGCAATTGGGTTGAGTACAGTACTTTGATAGTTTGATAGGACCATGGGCAATATGGGCTTCCGGCTCGTTTTAAATCAGATCCCTGGCCTATGAAATCTTCGCCTCCAACCCGACGCCTCGTCGTCGCCACCTCGACCACACGCATACACAATCAGGAATTCATCCGTGGGTGGGTGAGGTGAGCGTTTGACTGACAACTGAGTGAGCTGTGAGCCTCGCGCCGGTTTGGATTTTTCGTTGGTTCCGCATTGCCACCAACGAAAAAAATCAGCCGCCGATGAGGCCCTTCTCCTCTCATCTCCGGCAAGTGGCGGCTTCGACCACGACCGCGACCACACTCTGGTATGCTACTTCCAATTCCCCTTCCTCTTCTTCCTCCACTAAAACCTATCATCATCATCATCATCATCATCCTTGTGCACAGAATTCTTCTGCTCAGTGGTGGACACATAATTTTGTAATTAGAGGTTCGAAAAATTAGATAATATAATTTTATTATTACTGTTGAATATTATAAATTATTTTAATATTAATATTAAATTCTATTGTATTATTTCTAAATAGATATTTATTAAAAAAATCAACATATATAACACCAAATTAGTTTCAGTGAGTCTTGATAATAATTTATTCAGGGTTTATTCGGTTTACATGATTTTTAAAACATCGGAATAGAAAAAACTGATGAATTGTACATGAATACATGTGAAAATCAAGGGGTTTGAAAACATAGGAAATTTTTCTATGATTTTTTAGTAAGCTAGCTAAAGGAATGAAAACATTGGGTTGAAGTGGATTAATTTTTCTCCAAAAAATAGTGGGAAGAAATTTTTTTTGTAGTTTTTATTTAGTGATTTCTTTTAAACGAATGCATGAACGGGAAAAAGAAATCGTAAGGAATGACTAATTCTACAAAAATTCTATGACAATACTATGAACCCAATGAGTCCTTAGCTAGTATAGATGACAATACTATGACAAAAATCCTAAGGAATGATATGTTGCTACTATGGATAGTTGTTGCTAGAGCTCATCAACAATACTGATTTTTTTTAATGAACTTGAACAGATAATGAAAATTTGGCCTCACTTTGAACAATATTTATAATGCATTATAGTCATTAGATTTATAACAAATGTCACTTTCTAATTTATCTTATTTTGCATTTTGACCTTATTTTGCTTTGCCATAGTCCCACAAAGCAGACAGGAAGAAATCTCGGCTCGGGGGATAGTTACAACTTCACCGGACAACTGCATGTATTTTCAACCATTTATTTTGGTGATCAATGGCTAGGATTGGCAGCTACTGTACCGTCTCTACAATAACAGTAACAATATTTTATTCTACAGTTATTTTGCTACAGTAGTCGTGCTGATCTAAGCCTTTGGATCAGATCTGACGGCAGGCCGTCAACTGTAAAAGTTACGGTCACAGTTGTGACTTCAGCTCAGCTGATCCGGATCCTGTGGATATCTTTGGTCCACCCAGCCGAGATATCTTTGCTCTCGGCCCACCAGGCCACCACCCCACCGGCCGGCGCATCGATCGATCTCGTCTCCTCCCTCGAGGCGCTGCATCCTCCCTGAGGTGAGCATCCATCCATCCATCCGCCACGCATCCGCAAACGGATTTTGCATTAACCCTAGCTAGGTTCTGTTCCAGATCTGGTTTGCTTAATTTGCCTTAATAACCAATCTTGCAAGGGAGGGAGGGGACTAATAACAGTTTTTTCTTCTCAAAAAGTTTGGGGGTACAACTGAACCCCCATGTCCTACGTTAGATCCGCCCCTGCTTCTGCCTCCGTTATCCATGGCCGCCTCAGCTTCAGCCACACATCGCTGCAGGCACCAAACCAACGCGGCAAACGAGCAGGTGCCTACAAAAGCTTCAGATTTGTTGAGCATTCGATTACCTGGAAATGAATTCAGTGAGTGATAAACCTGCTTGTTTGTTTGGTGTCATCAGGGTGGGCGTTGCGTGTGCTGCCGCTGACGGAGGAGAACGTGGAGATGGTACTGGACCAGGTGCGGCCGAGCCTGATGGCCGACGGCGGCAACGTGGCGCTGCACGAGATCGACGGCCTCGTCGTCGTGCTCAAGCTGCAGGGAGCCTGCGGTTCTTGCCCCAGCTCCACCATGACGCTCAAGATGGGCATCGAAACCCGGCTCCGTGACAAGATCCCCGAGATCCTCGCCGTCGAGCAGATCGTCGACACCGAGACCGGCCTCGACCTCAACCACGACAACGTCGACAAGGTTCATTCATCATCATCCTGCATTTCCAAAGTTCAATTTGGGGAACCAGCAAGTTCATATTCCTAATTCAGTTCAGAAAAATTCAGTAGCTCACTTGTGTGAATTACTCCGCCACACTCTAATTCTGAATGCGCACTCACCATCCTGCATTTCCAAGATTCAATTTGGGGAGGCAGAAAGTTACTGTCCCAACTTAGTTTAGACAGTTGCAGTAATTCAATTCAGTGAATTAGTTTACATTGTAATTCTGAAGTTTCTTTGGTGTTGCAGGTACTGGATGAGATCAGACCATACCTTTCTGGCACCGGAGGTGGAAGCCTCGAGCTTGTTCAGATAGACCAATCTGTCGTCAAAGTTCGGCTCACTGGACCTGCGGCAGGTGTAATGACAGTACGTGTAGCTGTAACACAAAAACTGAGGGAAAAGATACCTTCAATCCTGGCTGTTCAGTTGACAGACTAGACACATGAGTGTAGTTATGCATCAATCAAGAGAAAACACAAAAAGTTTGCTTTTCACTGGTTTTCTGACATTCATTCTCAGTTTTATGGTTTTGAATCAGATACTAGAGCACTGAGATTATCATACAATCTTTACATACAAGAATTGATACTAGAGAAGAACAAAATTAACAACAAGTTTTATGTCTGAATTCTGAAAGATATAGGTCAACAGAACTTTCACTAAATAACAACCCATTATACATCAGAATATGACAAATGTTCATCTCAATACTGCATGTCAAAATTGGAGTGACAATTGGTATTAATACAACTCAATTTTTGTTCCTAAACAAGCCAGGATAGCTTGAAATCTGATGCTTAAGCGAGCAGCTTTGCCCGCTTTCTTTGTTGGTACATTGTTCTGTCAGGTTTCCAACTTGATTTTCCCAAAGTGAATTCCCGATGGTGTGTGTTTTTCTTTGCATTGTTTCCAACTTTACTTTATTTAAAATAATGGCCCTATGGTTATGTCTGGAGATGATGGTAGTCATGTTTTTGTGCTTGACAAATGACAAGTGCTGTTAAGTCGGATTACTTTTCGATATTCAGTGTCAGTCCTATGGTTCTGAACCAATGCACCGAAGTACTGATATGATCATAACAATCTTTATGTACAATAATTCTAACAAGAAAAAAATCAAATATATCATAACACTTTGTATATCTGAAAGATAAATAATTCAGTAAAACTTTAAACCAATGTTACTCACTAAATAAATATGCATTTTACATCAGTATATCATAGAATTATCAGACTTCCAGTACATTTCCTTGGCAAGGGCATTATGTTCTGGTAAAACTAGAAACACCAGCCTCTTCAATGAAAGCTGGCACCACAAAATTACTATTAGAGTAGTATCAAAGCTCTTCATGGTTTGAAGGTTCTCAGTACCCGTGCCCCTTGACCACAGGACAGCTCCCTATACCCATTGTAATCACGGATAAAACAAGTTTGGCCCTGCTGTTAACAGTACACTCTTTTAAGCTTTGACATCACAGGTCGCCAAACAATTGCATTGGCCTTATTGAAAATCAAGGCTTGCTGTTTTTATGCTGTCAAATTTCACAGGAAACAATTCATTCAGAAACAATTAAGATTCAGGCAGCCTCTTCATCGCTTTGATGTTCCTCCAGTTGGGTTGCCTTCATCATTTGTGTAATCTCCTCAACCTTACCGAATTCTTGTCTCCTCTTCAAAAACCCTTCCAAAACCCTAAAAGCTCGTTCTGTAGGTGCCATTCCCATCTCAATCATCTCCTTAAAACACCTGTATGCTTCAAAAATCATGCCTCTGCAGCATAAACCAGTGACCAGAACATCCAATGCATGTCGGTGAGGTACACATCCTTTTCCCATTAGATAATCCCACAGCTCTAACCCAAGATCCGGTCGACCATTCTCACAGAAGACCTTCATGAGCAACATTGTTGTCCTAGTCCTCGGAATAAACCCTGAACCAACCATCTTGCTGTACACATTCCAGATGCCCTCCAAATCTCCAACCCTCTGAAATCCACACAACATCGTGTTGTAGCTAACGTCATCCAGACCAATCCCCTTACGCTCCATCTCGCTCATCACCGTCATCCCAGACTCCAAATCTCTCGCCCGCATGTATGCCCCCATGAGCGCATTGTAAGCTCCACGGTCCGGGATCACTCCCCATTGCTCCATTTCATCGAAAAGCTGTCGTGCACGCACCGTGTTCCTCGCAATCCCAGCTCCATATATCATCGTGGTGAACACCTGGAGCGTCGGCCTGCAGTTCTTCCTCTTACGCATTTCGTCGAGCAGGTCGAGGGCGTCCAAAAACCTTCCTTTCTTGCAGTAGGCGTCCATCCTCACGCAGTAGGACACGGCGTCGGGGACGAACCCACGCAGCACGGCGTCATGGTAGAACAGGTCGAGCGCCTGCGCGTTCCCGGCCTCCTTGAACCCTAGCAGCAGCGTGTTGAAAGTCCGCGCGTCGGGCGGGCACGCGTCGCGGTAGCGGTGGAAGAGCGCCCGCGCCTCGGCGACGCGGCCGCGCGCGCAGAAGGCACGGAGCAGCGCGTTGAGCTCGCCGGCGCCGAACACCCTCCCCGCCCGCGCCCACACCCGCGACGCCGCGTCGAAGCACGCCACGGCGGAGCGGACAGATTCAGCGCGGTGGAGAGGAGAACGGCGAGCGCCGGGACGGAGAGGAGGTGAGGGCGCGTGGCCGGGAGGGATTCGAGGAGGCGGAGCGCGAGGTGGGCGTGGCGGCGGGAGCGGGAGAGGAGGCGGAGGAGGATTGGGAGGGAGGAATCGTGGATGGGGAAGTGGGGGATTGAGAGGAGGCGGCGGAAGAGGGCGAGTGCGGGGAGGGGAGGGGAGTGGGAGAGGAGGAGGTGGGAGAGGAGCGGCGTGAGGAGGGACGGCGAGGTGGGGAGGATCGCGAGGAGGAGCGGCGGCGGCGCCGGCTGCGAGGTCTCCGGCGCGGCGGCGAGGAGGAGGCGCGCCAGGTGGGGGATCGTCGGCGCGAGCAGCCGCCGCGCGGCGCGCCGCGGCGGCGCCAGGAAGAGCGGCATTTGGGACTGTACAAAAAATTTTTCTGTCAAAAGTTTAAGGAAACAGCTGAACAGATGGACCAACTAGAAGAGTAGAAGGGATATTAACCTGTATGTATAATTTTACCGTATATTGATTTGTGCGTGAGCACTAACCTGTATGTATAGTAATTTTGTTCTTGTGAGTTGTGAAGTAAATCCAGAGTATATTTGTGTCTTGGAGTTAATTGAGATAGATATGTTATTATCTGAAGAAACTGATGGTTTGCAAATTACAGCAGTGTTCTGATGATATTGTAGCGTGGTGCATAAGCAGAGTATCATGTGTCCGAGTCGGTTTCATCAAGTCCTTGTCAAAACTGGTTAGATTAGATCAAACGCATCCACAGAATTCAAAGATATGGGGAAAAATGTCGTACAATTGCAATACAAATCGATTGGACAACAGAAATAATTAATTTCATCTCATGCACTATACATTCATACACAAGTAATTCAACTGAATGCTTTATACATTTTCTTTGATGTGTACATCATGCAGATCAATGTTTAACATCAATATCGTCAGCAACAGGGTAATTTCAGATGAAGTTTTTTGATCCAACCCGTTCAGAATTGATCATACGGCTAGCCATCAAGAGACACTGCTCCACCTGGGACACTCCGACGAGTCAACGGAGTCAATTTCTTCCTCTTCTGGTTCTCTCTCTGCTCGACGTAAGAAGTTTTCATCCACTTCATCTCCTTCAACCGTCAGAACTGCAAGCCGTCGACACCTTCGCATTCTACACATCAAGAGGATTCCATTTCACTGATCCATGAAGATCTTTAGCCCATCTGGCATGATCACCATCGACGTCCCACTCTTCTTCTTCCTCTGTAGTTGACTTCTTCTGTTCTTGTTTTGGCACTAGGCAGCAGCATCAACATCGATCCAGTCCAGAATCATCATCAAGACGAGTAGCACTAGCAGCAGAAATCAACAACCAACCACATCATCTCTGTCCTCAAAGCCCTAGCACCCAAGAAACTCCGATCTTGGCACGCACTAGTTTTTCCGCCCAATTTCTTCAGACTCCGATCTTGCTTGGCCCCAGTGCCATCGATCAAAAGGATTCCATTTCACTGCTCCATGAAGATCTTCAGCCAATCTCGCATGATCGCCATCGACGACGTCCCAATCTTATTATTCCTCTATTCTTGGACTTCTTGTTCTGTTCTTGTGTTGGAACTGGCAGCAGCATCAGCCCCAAATCCCCAATGCAGTCAGCAGTCGGCAATCAGCATCATCTTTGTCCTCAAAGCCCTAGAATCCAAGAAACTCCGATCTTGGCAGGCACGCATGCACTATTTGTCCAATTTCTTCATCAGATTCCGATCTCGCTTTTCTCCATTGCGTCGACCGATCTCCGCATCTCACGGACGGACACGCTGGTGAACCACGCCGCATCGATCGTCTTCAAGCTTCTTCCACACGGGGAACGGAACCATGGCCGAGGAGCCAGCCGCCCAGAGCCTCGCATCCAGCGGCGTCTTGTACGCCTCATGACAGAGCTGGTCAGCCACCTGGTTGCCCTCGCGGTAGACGTGCTGCACCTCGCAGACGGAGAAGGAGTCGAGCAACCAGATGATCTCGTCGAGCATCTCCGGCGGGATGCGGGTGTGGTTGGACTCGCACCGCAGCAGCCGCACCAGCGTCAAGTCGTCGCCTTCCACGAGCAGCCGGTTGTATCCGTAGTCGAGCATCTCCGGCTGCAAAGCACTTGATGAAACCGACCCTGATGCTGTGATGCATGATTCTCTGCTTATGCAACACTCTGCACGGTGCTGCAATGCAATTAAAACGTTTCTGTAATCCATCAGTTTCTTCAGATAATTACCGGTCTCAATTAACTCCAAAATACAAATCTAATCTCATTTTACTTCACAAGAACGTACTTATACATACAGGTTGCTCCTCATGCACAAATTAATGTACTATTCTCCCTTTCTAGTTCATCAGTTGCCTTAAACTTGACAGAAAAAATAGCCTCGCTATATTACATTCCACATGGTTTGATCTGATGACATCGTTCCTAATAGTATCATTAACACAGTAACAAATTCACTATGCTTCAGTAATCATCATAATCGTCGTTGTTCCTGTTGAGAAACCGCCTGAAAGCACCGACGACTGCACCCAACACGATGAACAAGACGAACGTGTCGAAGCCGCCGCCGACACCGACGGCGACGCTTGGGCCGGGGGCGAAGAACGAGAACGGCGACCAGCCATAGCCGTAGCCGTAGCCACCATAGCCATACCCGCCCAATGGTGGTGCCACCGGCGGGTTGATGTAGATGTTAGTCCTGCATCACAAAATGGTCAGAGCATCAGCGCACAACCTTCGGGGTTCAGAAATGGATGTGCCATGACCGTGAGACAAAACTTAATCTTTCGAGGTTCAAGACTGTCATTTAGTTTTTCATGATCGACATGACAACACATTGAAAGATATATATATATATATATATATATATATATATAGACACACACACAAAATACAACACTGAATATTCAGAACATGACCATTCTAAAAAAAATATTCAGAACATGCATACAACGTTCAGATTTCAGAAATTTATACGTTTGTGATAAAAATATGAATTTTCAAGGTTCAGGACGTTCAGCTATTCATGAAAGATCGGGATGGATACAACACTGAATGCTAACATTCAGTTCAGCCAGATTTCGTGCTGAAAAAGAAAAAAAAGACAATACTAGACTGAATAGTCGGGACATGTATACAACCTCAGATATCAGAAGCTATCACGAAAATTTTGATCTTTCAAGGTTTCAGACATTTAACTGTTCACGATCGAGATGAGAACGAATTGAGAGGTCGAGACGAGTACAACACTAAGTACTACCATGCGAACATTCAGTCAGAGCCTAATCAATCTCGTACGGAAACAAACAAGTGAACAACTAAGCCTGAATAAATCAGTAAGACCTGAATAAAATTTTCATTTGACATGAAAACAATCACCATTTTTACCTTGAGTTGTTTATCCGTGGACCAGACGGCCGTGGTGCAGACCGTGGAGCAGACCGGAACGCCTGCCCGCCGACCCTGCCGCCAGACTTCGCCGCCATGGCATCGTCGACGGGCGAGAGCGCGAGAACGCCGGCGGCCAGCGCCACCATCGCCATCTTGCCAAGCTTATCACCCCATGTCGACTTCTTCTCATCGGCCGCCCTGCAGGTGAGCCTCGCCGACGGCCGCCGCGTCGGTGGGAGCACCGGTGACGTGCTGCTGCCAGTGCACAGTGGCCTTCCGGTGAGGAAGCATCTGAGAGATGTG
Organism: Leersia perrieri; assembly: GCA_000325765.3. Taxonomy (NCBI): domain Eukaryota; kingdom Viridiplantae; phylum Streptophyta; class Magnoliopsida; order Poales; family Poaceae; genus Leersia; species Leersia perrieri. Next base: position 19,452,558 of record CM002484.1, read on the forward strand.
GATGCTAAAGCCATGGATTCTGCTCTATCTTTCTTGCTTGCTTAGCTTGAGCTTTGCTCGATCTCAAAGTTTTCTTCTTTGTTTCTCTCAGCTTCTTGGATTGCTGATGCTAGGAAGAGGGGCGAGCTAATTAAGCTAGGGTAGTAGAAGAAGGCTTATCTTGAGATGAGAAAGTGACCACGTGGCCAAATGCGAATGGCTTGGTGAAACGTTCTAGAGCAGAGACTAAAGAGAGATCTTTTGAGCGCTCGTTTTGTTGCGTAGCTCAACTTGGTTTAAACACTGTGGCTTGGCACAGTTTCGTCCGGTACATTTTCAGTTATTTTCATCAATCCATGAAAAATTCCCATTTTTGTTTGGGCCATTCTGAAATCTCCAGAACCTTCCATGGAAACAAAATTCAGTTTCAGATTGATGTTTTCGAGGAATGCTAATGGGCGGTTGTCGGTGTAATGGGCCAGGGGGTATTAGTCTTTCATGAATAAAGGCCCATTAAGGCCCTAGTGTTGAGCTAGTGTGCTTAGCCTTGAGGCCTAGATGAGGCCCGAATGAAAACTGGAGAAACCCCAAGACCAGTGATGCCACGTGGCCTCTTGGCCCGGGGGGAATC
>CM002484.1:19453267-19566323 GCA_000325765.3 Leersia perrieri
TGGGCCGAACAAACCAAGGGACGTCTTTTAGACCCTCCCGCCGAAGGGGATCGCTCCCAGATTCCCCGACAGCGGTTGACCGTCCAGTTTTGATCAACATTAGTTGTAATCACTAATCTTAATTAGCACATAAATAACTTAATTATTTTTAATTATATTTTTATTACATCCAATTGAAACTTTTATATTACTTTCAGTTGAAAATTAATCTTTGATTACTTTTAAATTGTTTTTTTTTGTTAATTTCACATAAAAATTTTCAATTGAAATTGAATTTTTTCTAATGGAGATATATGAAGGTAAAACGATGGACCCATTAGCCATTTCGGATGTTTTCATTGTGCCCGCGACATTAATTGTTGCATGCATTGTGAAACATTCACAACATAAGTTTGAATAAATTTTCCCTTCTTTTGGCCGCATTTTTTATTGTCTTTGAAAGTTCCACAAATACTACAGTATATATGGATAAAATACATAAATACTTTAGAATGGACTCTTGATCTCATGCAAAATACGCGACACTACCCTATAAGTCAGAATATGTCTCCTACTCTCATCTCTCCCTTCCTCCCTCCCCCCTTCTCTCCCAGCAAGGGTGGTGATGGCACATAGACTCCTCCGCAAGACCGCAACCTCCAGGTTCCAGCTTCCCATGACCACCATCGCCATTCCCTTAAACCCCACGGGAGTAGGAGGAGGCAAAGAGGCGAAGGTGAGGCTAGTGGGGAGCGAGAAGTGGGTGAGAACATACCAAAATCTGGTATTGGAGCTCGTTGGACTCATGGAGGCGACGAAGTTCATGGTGCCAACGTTTTCTTTATGTCGTGATCAATTTTCTTGGTTGTTCCACATATTGGTAACAATATATTTCTGGTACACGCGTGCAGACAGAAGATCGTGCCGTCTCTTCACAAGAGGATGACGGGGGCGCGTGCTCCAAAGCGAAATAGACGCCGCCGGCACCGTTGTACGCCGCGCCTCATCGATCCGCAGCCAGCCATTCGTCGATCCGCATCGAGGGCAGGATGAATTAAATGTCTTGCAGACATACAAACAGACGAGCCATTGCACAAACTGCTTATTTAGCTGTCTGTATGTGTCAAATAGATAGCAACCGTCTACACTATTGTACTTGCCCTTAGCCTTTTCAGATGTTTTCATTGTGCTCGCGACATTAACTATTGCATGCATTGAGAAACATTCACAACATAAGTTTGAATAAATTTTCCCTTCTTTTGGCTGCAAAAAAATTCGTCTCTTTGAAACTTCCATAAATATTATATATGAATAAAATACATAAATACTTTATAATAGACTCTCGATCTCATACAAAATATGGGACACTACCCTATAAGTCAGAATATGTCTCATACTCTCATCTCTCCCTTCCTCCATCCCCCCTTCTCCCCCAGCAAGGTGGTGATGGCGCGTACACTCCTCCGCAACCTCTAGCATCCCATGACCACCATCGCCATTCCCTTAAACCCCACAGGAGGAGGAGGAGGCAAAGAGGCGAAGGTGAGGCTAGTGGAGAGTGAGGAGTGGGTGAGAACGTACCAAAATTTGGTATTGGAGCTCGTTGGACTCATGGAGGCAACGAAGTTCATGGTGCCAACGTTTTCTTTATGTCGTGATCGATTTTCTTGGTTGTTCCACATATTGGTAACAATATTTTTCTGGTACAGTCGTTTTTGCTTAAATGTTGCACACACTTTTTTTTTTGAGGGAAGTTGCACACACTGGTTTCATTGTTGCCATCGAAAATTTTTTAACGTTGTAGTATTTATGATTTAAATATTTATCACCAATTAATGTAAGATTGTTTTATTCCACAGAGGACAGCAGGCGAATCATCGGCCACTGCCGGTAAAGCAAATCCAGTTCTTATTATTCATTCCGGTACGTGTCAGTGTGTCAGAACTGACGAATTTAACGAAACAGCGACGACATTACCGTGGCAAATTGTTGTCAAGTCAAGTCAACACAGAAATTAAATCAAACAAATCACTGTTACATCGTTGTATATTAACAACTTATTCGGATCGTTGACAAAACAAGTTAAAAATGAACACACAATGTACCCTTCATCTTTCTCCAAATCCAAAAGAAACTTCTGCCTCCCATCTTCACCAATCACCGTCCAAGAACATGCATCCACTGCACAAGTTCAGATGCTGCATCCCCCTCGAGGCATTGTCAGAGAAGAAGATCATCAGTTGGGGAACCTGCAGTCACGACGAATCTCGCCGTTGGCAGCCGACTTGACGCCGACTCTGCCGAGCTTGGTCATGGCGGTGACGAAGTCGTTGAAGAAGGCGCCCTGGTTGCCGGCGTAGAGGTCGACGAGGCCGCGTGATCGCGGGTCGGTGTAGAGCGCCTGGTCGGAGCCGAGGAGGCCGCGGCCGACGCGGAGGTTTTGGTAGAAGGCGTTGTCGAAACGCAGCGGCGACGCGGCGTCGAGGAAGGCGAAGCCGCTCGAGGCGCAGGCGCCGCGCAGCGTCGCGGCGAACGACGGGTCCATGGTTGGGTCGCCGCCGAGCCTGTAGCCGAAGAACCCGCACGACGCCGCGCCGATCGTGTGTCCCCCTGGGGAATTTGGCTAGATTAGACACATCGTGTAATGTCACGTCACGTGTTAGAGTTTATGTCGAATATGTTTATTTTTTTTTAAAAAAAGAGTTTGTGTCGAATATATGTAGAGGTTGAATTGAATACCAGAGAGGGCGACCATGTCGGTGGGGCTGAGGCCGAGGCTGCCGAAGTAGCCGACGAGCTGGGCGACGTTGAAGGTGCCATGAGGTAGGTTGACGCTGTTCCTGGTCGACACCCTGCCGTCGTATCTGCCTAGTTCCACCGGGTAGTTTGGCCCTCCACTCTGCATATCACCAATCCATGTATTCCATCAGTGGCCATTCGTGCACAAGAATACCCGGAACGGTAGGTACCAGTGACGGAACCAGTTGTGCCATCGAGACCAGATGACTATAATGTTTATCAATAACCATCTTTTTTTTTTTTGACATCAACAACATATTATAATGAAGACTCCAATGGTAGAAGAACTTATATGGCCGTCCAATCTGTCTATGAGCTAGCTCCGCCACCAGGTACCAGAGAGATTGCCAATTAGCTCATACCCATTACAAGCATATATGCTTTTCTCAAGAAAAAAAAAATGTATGTAAAACTTTTTGTCTGCAAAATTTGGTGAATTTTTTCATCTAAAACTTTAGAGTACAATATACGCCAATTAACCAACCAGAGCTATTAACCAATCAAAAGGTACCGAAATTTTAATGTAAAATATGATATCTTATCTGTGATATTGAGAGATACAAAATTTACATAAGAAAAGCCTCTCGTTATTTATCCAAAAACCGTAAAATTGCTCAACTAAAATACTATAGGCATAGATAGGTAGGTGAGTTACCAGGAAGACGGAGTCTCTGGTGGCGAGGGCCAAGATATCCGCGCAGGACACCCTGTTCCGGCACTGGGGATCACTGTCGACGGCGGCCTTGGCGGCGATCACCGTCGTGAACCCCTCCGGCTTCAGCGTCTGGTCGTCGGGGTGCCGCCACTCGTCGTCGCCGTTGGGGTTAATGATCATCACCGACGCGTCGCACCCCTGGACGGCGCAGTCGTGGAAGAATAGCCTGAGCGTCGCCGGCGCCGCGATCGGCGACTGCTGCATCGACCTCTGCACCGACCCGCGCACGATGTTCTCGAGGTTGGGGCAGATTCTCGCGTAGTAATTCTGCCTCAGTTGTGCTGTCACCAATGGCGCCGCCGCGATCGCCATGACGGCGAAGGCCAAGAAATGGAAGCTTCTCATAGTGGCAGCTGTTTTGTTTTGCTACTTGGGACAAAACAAGCTTGAGATGGTGAATTGTTTTTGAGTGAGTTGATGGTTTGCAAGTGATGGGAGCGTGTGTTTATATAGGAGAGTGATGGCGTGTGGCCACCTCGTTTCTGCGAGCTTCTGATCCATTTTGTTTAGGGTTTAGCCTCGTTGTGCGTAGACAAAAGAAGGTCATCATGCAAATGATCATTTGTTTATCTGAGGTTTAAATGGTCAATGTGCAACTAGGTAGTTGATGGCCATGATTAATCACAGCTCGAAACCTGATTTCGAGATGGGCAAAACTGTGGGTCCTTGCTTCGGCACTGCCTGCTCTGTATTTTTGCAATATACTAGTCCTGTTCTGAGTGTGATGAACATTCCTACAGATCTTAATCTCTTTTGTTTTTGTCAATCAACATTCCTACAGATATTAAACTCCTTTGTTTTTTGTGAATCAACATTCTTACAGATCTGAATGTCTCTGATGAACTGGGATTTGGGTATGATACACTTCTTCATTGTACATACAATTTTTTTCTGTAGGATTTTTTTTTGTCGGATCTGTGATTGAATACTGCTCGTAATGTTGAGTTCGTAAGAAAGATTGATGATATTTGGTTTCTCACACCTTGGGATCGATTAAACAAAATCTCTGAAGTAAGAAATCCTCTGTTGAGCATGTCAGAAAGCAGCTTCCATTGTACCTTCAAGAAACACATTAACTAGCTTCCGTTGAAGAATATCGTCATGATTGATTAGCAGAGGATTTGAAAAAACATTGCATACTCGTTCTGTTACGTGTGCCTCCATTATTTTCTTTGGTGATGAAAGATTCTATAATTGCATCGCAAACTGTGGGTAGTCTTGACCTGGTGCATATCGCCACACGCAGGTGCCAACATACAGACGAACATGCCAAGACGGACAGGGACAGCAAAAATGGGTGACAGTGATTTTTTTTTCTTTTTTTGGTGAAAGTAGAATGGGTTGCAAACTGTGAGCTACCAACGTCACACTGGAGAGCTGAACGCATCCAAAATGCAGTACTAATTTTATAGGAGTATTTTCAGGGCATTCCCAAGTAATTTTGAGCCGTACACCTACTCTGATCGAACAGCTCTAACTGAATGCGATGATATGATCTGTTCCTTGGATTTAGAACACGCATACACGAAAGTCCCGCAGAGTGCATTTTTGTAGCTAGAGTGCTCCACGTTCACTACTCTTTCCTTTATTCTTTGGACTTTGGAATTCGAAGGTACTAAGAGCTACTAGTGTATATACAGTACTAGTGCTAATTTTTGCTACAACTTGGTACTTATACCTCTTGTAGATCACGGTGAATATGTGACAGTTGAATACATGGCAAATAGCAATTTTTTTAAGTAAAGTACAGAAGTTTTGCCAATCAATTAAGAGAAGGATACTACTACACTATTGGTCACACACTAACGGGCAAGTACAATAAAACTTTGAGTTTGAGAGTTTAGATTTGGTCAGAGATCTGTAGGGTTCGTTATGAACTTGCGTCTTCCTTCCTAGCTTCCGTATCAAATGTGATGTGCAATGTCAATGGAATGCTAAACCAGATCCAAATCCTTAGGCTGCGTTCGTTTGTAAAAAAATAAATACCGGCAACTCAACACAATATTTTCCCCTCATTTTCCGTACGTACGCTTCTCGAACTAACAAACGGTGTATTTTTGGAAAAATTTTCTATACGAAAGTTTTTAAATTAATCCATTTTTAAAGCTTAAAATAGTTAATACTCATTTAATTAAGCACTAATGATATTTCTTGTTTTACGTGTACTACTGTTCTAATTTGCTATTTCTTTAAAGACGGACAAACTAACACAGTCTTAGGCCTTCTTCAACAATAGAGATAGCAAGCTATCTCTAGACTATCTCTAAACACTTTAAAAGATAACTTTTCTAATGGTCTAGCTCTTAGCAATTAGCTCATAAGATAAATGACCACACAAGTCATCCTCACGTAGCATTGAAGTGAGGGCCAGAGACGATTAAAAGATACTCCCTTCGTTACACATTATAGGTCGTTTTCCATCTCTAGCCGCACGACTTATATTCAGAACCTGATGAATAGCAATTATCTTTTCTCCATTATAAAAATTATATAAGTTAGCTTATAGATAATTTATAGATACCCATTGGAGGTGGCCTTAGTCGTTTGTACCGCTGTCCCTAGCTATACAACGAGAATTTTAGCCATATAAACTGTCAGAAGACTTCATTTAAGTCAATCTCCGCCGTCCTTGAAAATCGTGCTCCCTCTAATCTCATAAAATCATCATTCTTTTTGGATGCAAATTGTGTACAACTTAATAATTTAATCTTTTTTACTGCGAGGATTAATACTTTATTCTTCACCATTCTAAACAACGATCATAGCTTATCTCTTAAAAAACTCCTACCATTCTTAAAAAGAATTCTCCTAGTCTTCGTTTTGATTATGTGCATCAGTGCCTGTAACCTGCATCTAGAAACAGGTGCGTTAAAAACTATGATAATGCCGCATCTATGTCAGGTCAACTTTGCCATTGTTGCAACTCAATTTTTCAATTAAGTGCTCTCCCTTGCAAAGCTAAAAACGTCGTAAACGGCGCCAACGTGCGCAAGCAAGCATGGACATTAGCTAAGTGCCAGGCCAACACGGAGAAATTCCCGCACGCAGTGACGTAATTTTTCGGCGAGGGATCCATCTGATGATATCTGACGACTGCGTCATCTACATATATATGTGCATGTGCGGCGGTGTCTCGGCGAAGAAACACGGCTCGGCTCGCGTTTACCATAGAGGAAACGAACGCTTGCTTCAGCTGTGTGGCAAACTGACGAAATGGTCAAGAGATCACCGAGAAAACAAGGTAGAAGCTTCGTGGCGTCATCTACATATCTTAAGATCGCTAGCTATGCTGTGTTACTGAAGTTTTGAAATTAACCGTTGCGTGGTAGGAAAATATAAGAATTAAAAAGGAGTGATGGTGGGACGTGCCATGTACGTACATCATCTTGTAAAATTTGCATGGTTTTTATATGCAGATGCAACATGGAAATTTAGCATTGGTTGATACTAGTTTCCTTTCCAGTCACAGAACAAATTACACCATAGATGTGTGTGCAACCAGGCCATATGCTTATTTGACCAAACTATGTGATCTGGATCTATGAAAATGACATGAGCTCAGTAAGTTTGTTATAAGAAATACTTGTAGTAATTTATTCAACAATACTACTAGAATAATAGGATATCGCAAGCAGCAAAAAAGAGTTTTTCAGCCCCCTTTTTCATTCAAAGAAAAAAGGTAGAAATTATAGAGGATTTGAATCCTACGGAAAAGAATCCTATCGAACCCATTCAATCAAATGGAATCCTACCAAATCCTACGAATTCATATAGAATGGGCTATTGAAATAAGATTTTGAAGGAAAACAAACATGAGCTCTTACCTGATGTTTTCTAGTTCCTATGTGTCGATGGGTGCGATCGATATGCGAGGATCCGGGGGACCCTCTTTTTCGGTTCGGCACAGGGGTGCGGTACACCGAGGGTTGAGCAAAGGAGAAGAAGAAGGTGGGCAGGAGAAAAGGCCCGCTAAACACTCATGACACCGGGGTTTATACAGGTTTGGGCCACCGGGGAAGCGTAATACCCTACTCCTGTTCTTGTTGTTGATATGGCGGGTGAAGGATTACAAAGAGGAGTCATCTCCTGAGTGGGCTAGAGCTGTTGACTGAGATGCACTGTGATGTGAGTCTACACTTGTGGTCTTCTAAGAATGAGCCAACCTCTCTCTATAGGGGGCCTAGGCCTCCTTTTATAGTGCAAGGGTCACCACAGTAGCCCTGGGTTTCTCCTCCATTCTATACTGTGGAGCAGTTCTTGTCCTGTCTTGTCGAGGGTCTACCCCTATGCCTGCTCAGATCGCCACGTTGCGAGAGTTGGTGACGAAAAACGAGTATGTGGACGCCGTGCTTCTGACGAGGAGAGGGAGCGGTTGACCACCTATTCCAGCGGGGCCCACCTGTCGGTGGTCCCCTTCCAGAGGCGGAGACGACGCTGCATCCCCTGCACCTGCGCATTACCTCTCCCACGACGGACGCCTCGGCATTAAATGCGACGGTGACAAACTAGAGGGTAAGACGTGGGTGAGCTGACGGCGCTGTCACCCCGTGACAGCCGGTGAGGACTTCCTTGCACCCTCTCTGCGCAGGGCGATGGGTGATGATGATCACTGACGAATGCGTCTCACATCGCATTAAATACGATGGGGCAGCGCCTGTCCACCGTATTAATTATGGCAACTAGGCTCACCTCTCCCACGGAGAGGTGCGGGTCGAAGGGGTAGGGGTTCGGGTAATCCCGAACCCTGTGTTGTGGCGGAGAATGGCCTTCGGACAGCCTCCGAGTTGACCCCTCCCTCGGGGTGTCACGTGGCTGCCCATGGCCCGGTCCGCTATAAATCAGTGGGGCATATCAGCGGGGTGCCTCGGCAATGAAGACGTCTTCCTTCTCAAGATATCGCTATCTGATGATACCCCCGGGCCTATATCACTGACACTATGACTCACAATTCTTCTGTTTTTTCTATGTTCCAAACAAATGACGATTTTTGAACTTTCTTATGTTTTCAAATCCTGTAAGAATTCTATGGATGAGGATTCTACTCCTACGTTTTTTCTATGTTCCTATGTTTTTACAATACTGCGTTTCAAAGGGGATTAGGTGGCCCGGCGTCCCCATGCAATCCAATGCATGGAACTATTTTGCAAGTGGTTTCACGACCGCATGCGGATACTAATTTTCGCAGACAGATGGATGCCCTCTTGCTTGCGAAAAGGATTTACACCGACAATTTTTTTTCCCAAAATTGCCAACAGGAATCCTGCCCGCCTCAATGGCTTGAGGTCATCGTCGTTGCCTGTTGGCTAGGTCCACACTACCAAGTACCAGGGCAGAGAGCGTTGTCGTCAACCAGAACCGCACCTCCCCAGCAATTTGTCATCAGATCTACTCCTCTTGAACCCGCCATTATCGGCCCGCACTCCCTAAAGCCTGTCTGGTCATCACCGTCATGCCAAAGGCCACCTCTGCTCCGTTGCCATGTCGGTGGCCGCCGCCGTTGCTTGTGTCTTGAGGAGTTGGTGCTCATGGGGGGAGGGACGGGGGCGAGGAGAGCATACATATGGTAGGGGGCTAGGGCACACTCATCCTTATCAGCCTAGTTGCCTCCTTGCAGGCCTCTCGTACCCTGCCGGTGAAATTAATATCTGTTCATGGGCCATAAAGACACATGTATAAATAAGTTATTTTGTAGATGAATTTCTTTATGGCCTGGTTGTTAAAATGAATTTTCTTAGTAGGTTTTAGATCTATAGTGATCTCTCATTAATTATTACGGGCGGCTAGATTTGTTCAGCCCACCTATAAAAATAAAACTTGTCTGTATGTAAAAATGTCTTTTTTTTTCTAAGGCCATGTTTAGTTTGCAAAAAAATTTCCCCAAAAACATTACATCGAATCTTTGGACACATAAATAGAACATTGAATATAGATGAAGTATAGTTTGGATGAAAATCTCGGGATGAATCTTTTAAACCTAATTAGGCTATGATTAGGCATAAGTGCTACATCAATCCACATGTGCTAATACGGCTTAATTAGGCTCAAAAGGTTCGTCTCGCAGTTTTCGAGCTAGCCATAAAATTATTTTTTTCGTTCGTGTCCGAAAACTCGTTCCGACATCTGGTTAAATGTTGATGTGACACCCAAAAGCAAAATATTTTAGGAACTAAAAAAAGTCTAAGTGGAGCAAGAAACTTCCTTTCTCTGAAGAAAGAAAGACGATGAAAGAAAATGGTTTTGCTATATATATATATACTAGGCGTTGTTTGGCTGCACTATGCAGGTGCTGCATGCATAGTGCAGTTGTAGGTTCCATTACCTCATGGCTGCAGACCTACACTGGAACCGAACAAGGTACTTTCTTCGTTTTTTAATATTTGACGTCGTTGACTTTTTAGCGCGTGTTTGACCATTTGTTTTGTTTTTAAAAAGTTATCTTAATATTTATAAACATAAGTCATGTTTAAATTTTTTTTATAATAAAACAACTCGTAACAAAATAAATAATATTTGGATAAATTTTTAAATAAGACGAATGATCAAATATTCACTTAAAAGTCAATGGCATCAAACATTAAAAACCGAAGGGAGTATAAATTAGTGTATATCTTGAAGTGTTGATGTATAGTGGATGAAGTGTCACAAATATATAAATTAAATAATTGTGTAGTTGAATATTTGACTCAAAAAGTTTTTAAGAGATGCTAAAAAAGACATTTTTTTTCTAAAATCGTGCAATTTAGGAGTTTTGGACATATGGTTATTATTATCCATAAGCTCAAACTAACGAACCTGGAGTACTAAAGTAGTACTAGCGGCAAGAGTATTTGATCTGAGTATCTGACCGATGCTCACAAACCCAGACACACCTAGCTATGATTAGTAGCTCAGTACGTGGTTGTTAATCTGATTTGTGAAGAAAACGCCCGTAAGAGTGACGCAACGGCCGTAGAATGGCCGGTTCCTTTATCCAGTACTCCTGGCGGCTGTAGCAAGTTAAAAATGAGCTGTGAACTAGTCACCGACATCATCTGCTACTTGCACAAATAACTTTAACCAGACTCCAATTACAATATATACTGCAATATACTAGTACTAGCATGCAGCTTCAGCTAAAATTAACCTGACAGTTTAAGACCATCTAAGCCAGAACAATCTCAAGCTTCACGCCACCAAAGACTATATATAGCGACGCAAACGCGATTGTGATCAGAAACAGAAACAGTATCTAGCTAGCCAGCTCTAACTCTAGCTCGCCAGCCAAGCTTTTGGAAGACTCACGCAACAGCTAGCTATAGCCAGCACGAAGCAGAGTCACTAAGCAAGCAAGAAAGCAACCAGAGTGATCGATCGATCTTGATTCATCAATGGCGCCGCCGAGATTTGTTGGGTTGGCTTTGCTTGCCGTCGCGTCGGCGGCGATTCTGTCGCCGTTCGCCGTGGTTGGGCAGCTGAGGACGGATTACTACGCCAACATTTGCCCCAATTTGGAGACCATTGTTCGGAGCTCGGTGAAGCAGTCCATGGCTGCGTCTCCGATCTCCGCTCCTGCCACTCTCCGGCTCTTCTTCCACGACTGCGCCGTCAGGGTACTTACATCGATCAAAATTGCAACGGATATGAAAGATGATAGCTTTAGATCGATGCAGATTAATGTGATGATGGATGTATGAATGTGTGTGCAGGGTTGTGACGCGTCGATCATGATTGTGAACTCGAACGGAGACGACGAGTGGAGGAACAGCGACAACCAGTCGCTGAAGCCGGAGGGGTTCACGACGATCCTCAACGCCAAGGCAGCCATCGACAGCGACCCGCAGTGCCGCTACAGGGTCTCCTGCGCCGACATTTTGGCCCTCGCCGCAAGAGAATCCGTCTACCAGGTACACACCCTGACACACGATTTGTACAAAATTTGGTTGTGAAATCGCGTGTGCAACGCTGTAATTGGGTGGTACGTTGATGCAGAGTGGAGGGCCCTACTACCAGGTGGAACTGGGCAGATACGACGGCAGGGTGTCAACCAGAGACAGCGTCGTGCTGCCGCATGCCAACCTTAACCTTGACCAGCTTAACTCTTTCTTTGCCACCCTCGGCCTCTCCCAGACTGACATGATCGCCCTCTCAGGTAGTACAAATTTTTACAGTATTTAAGAGGGTATTAGGAGATACAAATTTTTTGGTATCTCGGGAACCATGAGTACTAAATTTTACACTAAAATTTTGCTATCTTCTCAAGTACCGTAAAATTACTCATTGCAAAATCACAATACAAAGATGTTTTGATTTTTAAATTGCAATGTTTAACTATTCATCTTATAAAAAAAAATTAGTACCATTATAAAGAAGTCATGCTTAAGTACTTTAAGTCACAAACAGAATAATAAATGTTACTTCTATAACTTTTCAATATGATGAAAGATCAAATATTACAATTAGAAAGTCAAAATATCTTGAACTCTCACACCATCCTTAAATATTTGACACCGTTGACTTTTGACACACGTTTGACCTTTTGTCTTGTTTAATTTTTTTTAAAATATGTAAAACTATATATATGCATAAAAGTATATTTAACAATGAATTAAATGACAATTACGTAAATTTTTTGAATGAGACGAATGGTTAAATATGTGTAAAAAATCAATGGCGTCAAATGTTTAGAGACGAAGAAAATATTAAGAAACGAAGGAAGTACTACTACTAATTACTACTAATTATCAACTCAAGTATTCAACTCATCTCCTTAACTCGTCGTAGTCATAGTCGTCGTCGTCGCCGTGGACTAAACACTTCAACACCGAGCTGTAGACTGATCACTTGCCCTGCAATTCATCAATCTTCCTCACCTTTTCCACACACGTACTCCTACGTTGCTTGGAATCATTACAAACATCGCAGCATCATCATAAATTGATCATAATCATTCCATCACTTGCACGTGAATTCAGGAGGCCACACGTTCGGTGCATCGGACTGCAGGTTCTTCCAGTACAGGATCGGCACGGACCCAACCATGGACCCAACGTTCGCGTCGGAGCTAACCAAAACCTGCGGCTCGAACCCGAACAACTTCGCCTTCCTGGACGGCACGACGGTGACGAGCTTCGACAACGCCTACTACCGAAACCTGCAGCGAGGCCGGGGTTTGCTCGGCTCCGACCAGACGCTGCACGCCGACCAGCGGTCGCGTGGCACCGTCGACTACTACGCGTGGAGCCAGAACGCGTTCTTTGGTGACTTTGTGACGGCGATGACGAGGCTTGGGAGGGTCGGCGTCAAGACGGCGACCACCGGCGGCGGCGAGATACGACGTGACTGCAGGTTCCCCAATTGAATTGGTCAGCTAGCTTGATACGGAGTAATAGCTAGACAGGACTTGCCCGTGTGTGGTACTACGTTCTTGCACAACAACTTGTACATGCATTCAAGCTCTCGATCGGTCCATGGGAGTTGACGATCGATGAACACGACGACTGTGACTGTAATAATCAAAGATCAATTTATGTGGATTAGTTTGATAGATGTCTGCATCTGATTATATGTCTATGACGCGTTTTTTTTATATTTTGTTCAGTCCAGATCGATGTCTTACACACATTAGGTTCGTTGATACAAGTAACCGTTTAATTTACTCCTAGCAACAATTTTGATTCCATCTTACCTGTTTATAAGCCCGCTAATTGCATAAAAAGCCCATGGGCCTTGCAGCCCGTTCTGTTAAAAATAGACCGATTGAACAATTGTACTGGGCTAGAATTTGGCTCAATTAAACTTCATTTTTGTAGTTCTTTCAATTCCGTTCTCCAAGTCATTCCGAGATCGTCGTCTCGTCCTCGGCTACACGACCGTGCTACACTACAGGTGTCACTCGAGGCGATGTCAAACTTGGGATCCCGTCATGTACATCTATGTCCCCTGTCTCACATGGCTAACTACTGTACCGTACGAATAGTAACTATGAACTATCCTTATCATACTACTAGTACTCCAATCATCCGATCTTCCCACGTGAATTAGATTGTTACACCAATTATATTGTCACTAGCGCACGACAAAGAAACTTCGATCCAGTCATCTTTAGGAGTACGGTTAGTAGTTTAATTAGTACTGTGCTCCATTAAATTTTGTCATGGAATGAGTCGCCATCTTTTTCCATCTCCTTTTTCTTTTCTTTTTCCTTTTTTCTAAACAAACAGTCACCTTCCTTTTCAAGTATAAAAAAAACACAAATTATTAGGGGAGGTTTTTGCCGCTGTTGATTTTAACTATTCGTCTTATTAGAAATATGAAAATATAATTTATTTTATTGTGACTTGTTTTATTATTATAAATATTTTTAAGCTTTTCCTCGATTCTGTGTTTTGCATTAATTTTCTAAATAAGACGAATAGTGTTAATGGTCAGAGTCAATGGCCTCAAATATTTATTACAGAAGGTACAAAAGTTTTTTTAAGTGAACAAGACATGCAAGCTTGAGACACAAAACTGCTTCAGAATTGAGCATCGCGTTCAGCGCTGGTGTCTCACTAACTAACCACTCCCATCGTGCACGTAACAGCAGCACAGTCAGCATGATTGATCGATTATCTAATTGCAAGCGCATAAAATTGTCTGGAAATTCAATTGCCTTTTCTGAAGAGCTCGATCGAAATCCCAATGCATGCCATCGTGGTCGATTAATAGGACGGCAGCCCAACCAACTTTTCTCTCTCGGTCTATTTCGTGGGTTCCAACCCAGCAGGCCCAGTCGCCCAGATCTTGCAATCACGCTACAGGCTGGTATGATCTAAAGTTGGAATTCATGGGCCTGTGCTCCCAGAGTTTTGCTCATCCTTGAGATGGATCAGCCAAGATCATGATCGATATTGATAAGTCACAGCCAACAGTAATCACATCCATGGGTCGGATCGGATCATGCATGTCGCCACCAAGTATAGTGGATAAGCTGTGTTGTCGTTGACCATGGTTAGTTGGTTTGCTGGGGCTTAACATAGTAGTAAGAGTAACGTACTACCCCCTCCTTCCAAATATACAGATATGTATAGGTTAGTTGGTTTGTCAGGGTCTAATATAACACATTAAATGTCCAATAAATCTATATGGTATGTCTATCTAGATTTATTATACTATGATATAACATATTATAATATAAATGTTTATATTTTGGAAGGAAAGAGTGTATGTACAAAAATGGATGTGGAGTATAATGTACTACCACCAATACAGACTCCACTAAACTGATCGAGCTAAGTTACTGCCATTCTGGATGTTATCATCACGGACTACAGCTACAGGACAGGGGACACCGTGTACTGTAGTGTACCACCACAACATTCCGACATATACTTGGTTGGCAACTGCAAAACACTCCAAAACTCGGATGGATTAACGTACTAGTAGTAGGTGGCAACCAGTAGACGTAGAGAAGACGATGAGAAATAGAAATATTACTAGTACACGCAGACAAGGAGGAGGGCTCATCATCTCGCATTCAGAGTTTCAGACAAGCCAGATCGACAGTAGGCGCTCTATCTCTCCTGGACCAGGCAGACAGAAACAGACCGGTCGGCCGGACGCGGCGAAATTTCTCGCCTCGGCACGGCCGGACCGCCGGATGCGAATGCATGTTCGCCGGGGGGATTTGGATTTGGTAGAATGATCGATCAATTTTTCTGTGTGCTGGCTCGTCGGCAAAGTTGATTTTACGTTGGAGTCATGCATATGGCCATATAGGTGTGGTTGCTTCCAGAGAGGCTATAGCTATGTCTCTTCTGTGTACGTACGTCCTCTTGTGTTCAATGCCGATCTAGGTGGCAAGGGCCGCGTTTTGCTCCAAAATTGACTTCAAATATGTCACATCAGTATCATATTAATGTTTAGACATATATTTGAAGTGTTAAACATAGACTAATAATAAAATAAATTACATATTCGGACTGTATACTGCGAGACGAATTTTTTAAGCCTAATTAATCCGTCATTAGGACATGTTGGTTATTGTATCAATTATGGCTAATCATGACGTAATTAAGCTCAGAAGATTCGTCTCGTTGTTTACAACCCGAATATGTAATTTGTTTTGTTATTAGTCTACGTTTAATACTTTAAATGTGTGTCTAAACATTGATGTGATATTTTTGTCAAAATTTATAAAGCAACTAAACGCAGCCAAGGTCTACTACACTTCACCTGCATGTGAACTCTGTCCTCTGTACATGCTTGGAGACGCACAGTTTACGTACGTATACGTGCTACATAGTACAAAAATGCAGTGGATCGATCATCGACGTGTACAAAAATGAGTGGATCGATGTGCACTGCATCGATCGGCGCGGCGCCCGCACGTAGCGGCCGATCGATCGAAGAGGCCCGGCTGGTGGGCCGTCGCTTTCCCGGTTGAATTCATCTTCCTCCCGTAGCTAGCCTAGAGTTTTGTAGGCAGGCACTTTTGTCTATGTGGCATCTTTAGCTCGATGTACAGCCTCTCGCACGCACGCACGCATGACAACAAGTTAGAGACAAATAGTTAGCTATAAGTTTTTTTAAGGGTTAACTATAAATTTATATTAGAGCCAACATATATAATATAAGAGCTATAATATTGACTTAATTTTCTATAATATCTATTTTCTTGCCATGCATTTAGTGCATTTATCATGAGAAGTGTGCGGCTGACTTTTGCATGTAAGCCAATTGTTTTTATCTGCTTTATCTTTCTCGTCGACATTAACATACAACTATCTATTCCATTCGTCTCAAATTATATGGCGTTATTCATTTTATTAGGACAAAAATTTGACATATAATTTATATATTTGAAAATTAGTTTTATAACATAAAATTTATGTTCTTAGATTCATATTAAAAAAATGTTTTTACTGCTATATTTTCTCATCATTTATATTATATCTTAATAGAAAATTTTGGGTTAAATTATTTATCAAAATAAAATTGCAACGGAGCGTACTTGCTCAGTTGCTCTCAAGCTAGCCGTTCTCTCTCGATCGGCCCGCATATCCATCCATCAATCCATCGGATGCTAGCCTGGCTGGCATTCGGCACACCGAGACCGACCATCATCGATCCATTGCTTTTGTTGTCTATACCAACTAGTGCATCTACTACTATCTTTGCATATGTGTCTAGCTTTGACGTGCGCCGCTGGATGTGGGGGCATCACTAAAGATATATAGGATCTGGTTGGGGAAGCTTCTGCCAGCTGCAGCTTCTCTCAGAAGCTACAGCTAGGAAGCTGCAGCTGACAAAGCTGTCCCAAACGGTTCACAGATTCTGAGAAGCTGTAGTTACAGATTCTAAAAAATGAACTAGAAAGGCAGAATCTGGAGAAGTTGGGTTTGAGAGCTTTTTCAAATTCTCAGAAACTGGCTACCAGACAGCTGCTTCTCAGAATTTTAAACTTCCCAAACAGACCCGTAGGGTCCCATCTATATACTATCTTTGCTGACCCTTGAAGATATACATACACTACGCTAACTGTATTCCATTGGATATATAGGCGTATGTAGCTTTTCTGCACTAATTACACATTGTTCAGGTTTCCAAAGAGGCTCTGCCACCCGTAAAGCAACCTAACTCTATCTATCAACTCAGAAGGATGACGAGGATATTGTAAACTTATGTAGGGCAGGGACTGCCCGCGGTGACAGGGACCAAAGGGAAGAACAGAAAATTGGACATGTACACGAATCTATATGCGGCATGTATTTATGTATGCTGGAGAAGTGCCGTACACGAATCCATGGTCACGACGGAATGATAGGTTGATAGCTAGGATAGGATACGGATGGATACAAGGCCTAAATGGCCTAAATGATCAGCCTCGTCGTCGTCACTCGCCACTCGCCGAGCTTAGCTGTTGCCACCATGATACATTCGAGAGCGGCGAGCGTCACGTCAAGAGAAATTAAGCCTTCGATGATTAATTAGTTGCTTCTTGCGCGATTAACCGGCGCCGAATTATCACCCGTCATAGCTAGTCTGCTAGTGCCGATATTTAATCAGGTCTTTGCTCACGGGTGCTAGTTTAATGTCTTTTCCTTGCTTATTTGTGCAAGTACGATGCGTAAAGACGGGATCGAGATGATTGGGTTCTCTGTTTTTGGTCTCCACCAAATGTTCACGGGCTAAACATGCTGACAACAACAATTCACCCACGGTTAACTTAAAACCCTATCCTGTAGGATCATTCAGAGGAGATAGCAACTGATCTCGGGATTGCAAAAATCCAACGAATGAGTCGACCATGATGATTATCTTGACGAACTATCTGCAAAGTTTAAGATACTAGTCCTAGATAAGATCGTTTGTTAGTGGCAGAACATCCGAGAAAGCCGGATAGATACGGCCACACACCGAAAACGGTCGTGCTAGCTGCATCCCCATTTCACCAAGTAGGGTAGTGACCGTCGCGAGGGAGATCGAATCCGGTGCAAAAACGACGTGTGGTTCGTGGCCGCGAAAACGACCTCTTTTCTTCGTCGTGCGAATTAAATCGGGGCGTTGGTTTGATTGCTTGCGTCGCTGGTCAATTCGAGGATGCGGCGACGGTTGCGAAGCCAGCAGGCGCCAGCGGATGTCGCGCGGATTTTCACGGGGAAAAAAACATGGAATGGGGGCTGAATGCCGCATTTTATGTAGGTGCACGCCTTACAAGAAGTTTACAACTGGTAACGTTCATCGTTGTGGGAGCCAATCTCCGTTTTAACGTCGTCCTTTCAAAGAATTGTCCGGAACGAAAATATGCTGTTGATATCTATATAGTTTTTTCTCTCTATCTTAAAAGATTTTCCACCTTAGATTCGTGCCTTTTAGGCCATGTACAATAGGGTGTTTAGGTAGGTGCTTAGGAGTCTAAACTGGGTTTATTTTTGCCAAGCCGACACTTCACAAATCGTTGGTCGCTAAACGGAACGTTTGACACCTTCGAACGCTTGTGAGATAAAGAGAATGAACCATGAAGCGCAAAAAAATAATTTGGTTGTCCCCACCAAAGTAACTACCTGTGAAATGGATGTTGTCTATTGGATATGAAGGCTCTTAAATAGACGCTAAGAAATTTTCTACCCTCTGAGCATCTATGCACTGTACATGGCCTTATTTCTCTAGAGCAATTTTACAGTACTTAAAAAGATACCAACAGGTACCAAAACTATAGTGTAATATTTGGTATCTCCTGATATCTAAGGTACAAAATTTATACTAATGGTAACCCTAACTCCAATTGTGCATAGGATTCTGTCAATGTATACTCCTGCCCACTCCTACTTTAGTAACGTACTACCATACTGGTCGATCATCAAACCGTCCATTGCATCTCTATTGTTATTTATATTTAAAAGTATTATTTGTGATTTAATAATTCTAAAATTCATACTTGATAACTATTATGTTGCACTAGGTTTTGAGCATTACTTGTAGCTTTTTCATAATTCAATAAGTCTAGAATTCAGTATCAATAAAAACTACAATTCTAGACTTATTGATATTGAATTCTAAACTTTGGAGTATTTAATTTAACCTAGGTTTGGTATGATTGAATAAACTCCAAAGTTCATAAATTAATAATGTTGAGTTGTATACTTTGTAGGGGTCTCAATTATAGCATTTTCATGTTTAAATAATATTATAAAATAATTCGGAATTCTAATTATCGAGTTGTAATCTGCATGGAGTTTGAGTAGATGGGTTTTTTTTAACCCATGATGTTAAATGTAGATTTACATTCATGATAGTACATCTATGTTAATTAGCTACCAAATCATTATAGTTAATATTGTGACACACTGTAACCCGAAAGATTATATTTTTTGACAGAGAGGGTACACGGCTACATTTTTTGGATAGATGTACAGGGAAAGTACTCTTTTATGGACCCTGTTGAATGGAGGGAGTGAAGAACAAGCCGAGGCCACTAGGAGTTTTTTGCTTTTTTTCCTACAAGAGTCAAGAGAGGAGAGTCCGGAGTCACCACCCGCTTCGAAGCCGTTGTCTCGCGCTCAGTGGAGGGCGCGGCACCCAAAGAATTCGTAATCATCATTAAGTACACTTTGTTAATCAATCATTAAGTAACGTTTGTGCCGATTACTATCTGGCTTTGTTAGCACAAACCCCTAAGATAATCCCTCCATCCTGCTTCCAGCCCAGACCTAAATCTACCCAGAAACACTCGATTAATTTTGTGTTTTTGTTCTGGAAGCACGATCAAGTGATGGTGTGCTTTGCGCTGTAACTGTCAAACTTTTCCAGAGCAGCAGCAGTTACCGTTAAAGCGCAGGATTAATTGAGTTCGTGTTAGGCTGCAACAATTATTATTGCTTCCTACTGACCGGTGTCAGAATTCAGTCATACAACCAGAATTCATCATTTGTCCTTCCAAATCATTCTCCTTTGCACGTACTAACATCCGACCTGACAAAGCAAAACTTTGTTTCTTTTGTGCAAACACCTTTTGCTTAGCACATTCCTAGCTGATCAGGCCGGTATGGTCAGGTGCTCAAGACTGAAATATACTAGCATTGCTTGGTTGGTTAGGAGAGGCATATCCTGGAGCATTCTGTACCGAATTTGCATTACTTTGTGCCACATGCATACTCTTCCGTGAAGATGAAGTTTGAGATATGTTAAAATACTCTAGAAACAGTTCTTTTTGTCCTTAAATGTGTGCAATAGTACACACGGAGAGTTCTACAAACATGTACACAAGCATATGTACAAACCAGCATAATGTTACATCCCAAAATTCAGTACTTCTACTATAGTAGTACTATCTCCGGTTCATTGCGTTTGGTATTGGTTAGTCTAATTTTAAAGTGGCTGGCCTTTAAATAAATAAAATAAAAATAGATGAAGTACTCCATCCGTCCTTAAATACAAGGCGTATTTCAATTATACACGGTCTCCAATACTTTACTTTTGACCATTAATTTATTCCATAAGAAATTTTGAAAAACTATACTCTCTCCGTCTCAAAATATAACTATCTAAGCAATTCAAATTTGTCTCAAAATACAACTACCTCTACACCCGTTTACCCCATCTCCACTAATCACAACCATCCCTCCCACCTACCCTCTGCTCTCAACCAATTACAACACTTCATTTCCTCAACCTTAATTTCTCAAAAAAAAGGCATAAGTGTTTATATTTTGAGACGGAGGTAGTAAAATTTACATCATATGAAAACACATTCAAATACAAATCTAATGATGTCATATGCATAACACTACTAATATGATTAGTTTAGCTATTAGTCAAAACTTTTAAATATTGACTCTGCGGAAAACAAGGACAACTTATATTAAAGGACCGAGGGAGTACTAACTAAATCGTACTTAAAATTTGTTGGATAATATATCAAGTCAGAACAAAATACACATATATATACACATTTTTTTTAATAAGACAACGATCAAAAATTCATAGTCAAAGTAAATAGTGATAATATTTATAACTGGGTGGAGTTGTAGTATAACTTAGCTAGAGTAACATAGTTCAAAAGATAACCTAATCAATCGGTCCACTCGTGTATTTCAAACCATGAAAGCTGGCCGCTCTTTAAGTTGCAACCACAAAAACCTGTCGTGCCAATGAGATTTCAGTGGTTCTGAAATCATTTGGATGTGACCTGGAATTTCACAAGTCGCAGTTAGCTCTGATCCTAGAGCCGCACTCGCAACTTCTTCGAGTGATCGCTTTCTTTACTGCTCCTCGCTCACAAATCACTGAAGCACTCGCATTAATAACTTCTCGTGATGTTGTGCACGAGTATATACTTCGGTTGTTGAGTTCATGAAATCGGACACGAGTAACTTGATGGCGGCACATGTGAAGATGCCAAGAAAGTGTGAAAGTGTGGTAGTAAATCTGCTTTTTCGTTCATGTGCAGACAAAATTCAGAACTTTGGAGGAGGCATGTGAGGGAATGATCTCCGGTCTTTACGTAGATGGAATATCTGTACAAAGATGGGACAGTAGTTACGGCAAAATTGGTTATATCCAGTAGTAACTTTGGTACTAAGCTCGACCCCTAGTAAAATACGGATGTGAATATTCAGTCACCAAGTCCAGAATAATAGTACTGCCAGTATGAGGTTGTACTAACTAGTATAACATGGCAACCTGAATTTAGCTTTATGCACATTTGTTTATCGAAAAGATGTACACTCCATTAGCTCTAGAACATTTTGAGTGCCAACAAGGATCTCCTTACTGAAGAAGTCAGGGAGCACAGTTTTAAATTAGTCTGTTTCTGCATCACGGGTTTCCGAAAGAGTCTGAAAAGCAAAGATGTCTATTTGCACTATAACGGGTAGTCTGATAGTGGAGTGACTAAACTAAAAGAGTATAATCTCTGAAGAATATATGCTCAGACAAAAATAAAAGAAAAAATAAGGAAAGACGCGCCCTTTTTGGCTCTCCTTGCTGTTGCCGCTTTCTCCCCGTCGATCCTTCCTTCTTGTTCTTCTCCTTCTTTGGGGTGACTTTTCTATGGGTCCCACAGAGCATATCTAGACAGAAACCTTTCTGTATCGTTGTTGATATGACACAACACAGCATTTAGGCGAAAGAACAATGGATCGAACTATCGAAGCCACATGGGGTGATCGGCCGGACAAGCTCGTGCCTGATTTGTAATCTTCTCGTTGTGTCCTGCTGATACCATTTCGGTACTCTTAACAATCTTCATAATCAATACTACCTGAATGCAAATAGAGATAGTGTGGCCACGTTGGTCGTCTCCAGTGCAAAAGTACTCAGGCTGCCGAAAACAGTGACCAAGGCTTTAGTTTTAGTTTACCGGCTTGAAGGACACTTAATGCTTGTACATGGTGTACTAACATTCGCATTGATTCAAGCAGTTGTTTCACTTTCTTCTCTCTCTGGAAATTCAGAAGGTAGGAGAGGCATGGCAAAGAACGAGGCAGTCAGCGATTTCTTCGTTTTTAAGGAAAACCGTTTTGCAAATTATTGACTCGACAAATATAACTGGCAAAGCTTTTACCCTTACTTAAAAAAATAGATAATTTTTGTGAAAGCTTAAAATGTTAGAATGTTAGGGATTTCTCCGAACTAAAGTGGAAAAAACAAGCGGTCTATGTTTCTAAGCTAAACCAAGAATTCTCCACAAAAGCCGACCAAAAAAATCCAATCTTCGCGAAAGCCAACTAGTTTTTTTTTAATTTTATGAATGTTGGAGGTAGTAAGCCTGGGAGAGGAGAGGAGAGGAGGTAGCACATAGCCGTACATGTACAAATTGTTAACTCCCAGTATTAAGTTTATTCCTTTTATTTTCATGAAAACCGTTTGAAAGTCGTTGACTTCCAATAAAATCTGGTCAGAATTTCTCAAATTTAGAATTCAGTATAATTATTTTTAGCTCGATCAGAAAACGAAACCGTGTGGTTTAATCGGTTTTGTAAAACCCGGAGGTAACAAGCCTGGGAGAGAAGACTGGAGAGGTAGCAGCAGCAGCAGTGCACTGTGCACGTATTACAAGCTCGTTGCTAGTTGGCGACGATGGTTTCGGTTTCGTGCCCCAAGGAGGAGGAGGCCCATGCTTTGGCCTTAATATTCTCCCTTGTCCCCATCATTGCTTGCAACCCGTTCCATTGCATTGCAGCAGTAACACACACTTACACACTCTCAAGCAAGCCGGCCGCTCGCTCACCTCACCATCTCACAGCTCAAGCCGCCTAATCTCATATCCTGTCCCTTCTCTTCTATATAACCTCCCCTCTTCTCTCCTCACTTAAAGCACCGAGCTTTAGCGTTGGCAAGACACGCAAGAGAGAGAAGAGAGAGAGAAAACCAATTAAGGCAGGAGCTTCAGCGAGAGGGCAACGAGCTAGCTAAGCCTATAGGTAGCTAGCTTGCAATGGGGCAGAAGAGGTTGGGGTTGAGACGGCGACAGAGCGTGGTGATGGTGGTCGCCGTGTTGTTGGTGGCGACGGCGGTGAGCTCGGCGGTGGCGCAGCTGAGCCAGAGCTACTACGCGTCGACGTGCCCCAACGTGGAGACGCTCGTCCGCGGCGCCGTGACGCAGAAGCTCAAGGAGACCTTCAACGCCGCTCCCGGCACTCTCCGCCTCTTCTTCCACGACTGCTTCGTCAGGGTACAGTAGCTTTCGATGATGAGTTCGAGAGCTGATGCAATATCGATTGTGTTTGGTGATGGTGATTTGTGTGGAATTTGTGCTATAGGGGTGTGACGCGTCGGTGCTGATCGCGGGGCAGGACGACGAGCACAGCGCCGGGGCGGACACGACGCTGTCGCCGGACGCGTTGGACCTCATCACGCGGGCAAAGGCGGCGGTGGACGCAGACGCCGGGTGCAGCAACAAGGTCTCCTGCGCCGATATCCTCGCCCTCGCCGCCCGCGAAGTCGTCTCCCAGGTAAACACACACACACAAATACTACACAATCCTACTCCTCCTCTCGTTGCTTTCGGGACAGTTACGGCGGCGTGATGGTTGGGAAGGGGAGAAAAAACACGGTTTCGCCCATCGTTTTTGCGTCTCTCGAGCGTGCGTGCGTTTGCTCGGCGTGCGACAGCGATGATGAGGGTGACATGCCATGCCGGCGTCACTGCTCTTTCTCGGCACGAGTTCACAAAATCACAACCCTCTAGTATAGCTGTGCGGCTGCGTATCGGGGCGTTGTGTGCGAACTCTAGTAGAGTACGACACTAGTCTACACTACTGTCACAAGTGGCCAAGCAGAGGATTTACCAAACTCGTCTACAATTCACTCTGTTCTGTGTTTATCTTTTTATGTTATGTTTGGTGACGAATTAGAAGGTGCTGAGCAACACGGTGTCAACAAAAAAAATGGGGATTTGGCGCTAAAATTTGCGAGGTGGTCCAGCCGTCCTATTTATTCAGAGCAGAGCGTGTCCATGAAACTACCACACTGCTGCACTGCACAGATGCACAGTGGTCGTCACTCGTCAGCGAGTTGTTATTTACCTTCCCATTGGATCCATCAATTCTTTTTCTCCATCGTGAAAAACAAGCATATTATACGCGGTTTTGGGGCGATTAAATGAGCCGCGCGCGTACGTACATAAGTACGGCGATACAGAGACAGACGCCGGCGTCCAACACGTACCTAATTCGACACTCGACAGGCAGGCAAGCAGGCAGAGGCGGCTATGTATTTGTAAAGCTACGGATATCTCCAATCAATTATTGTTGTTGTTGTTGGACCTCTCCCAACTTGGCCGTGCCGAAAATTCTGCTCACACACTCATGACATGTGTAGTAGTTGTTGTAGTAGTGATAATTCTCGTTTTGCTGTGAGTAAAATTGCTTGGATTTCACTGCAAGGGAAGTGTGACAAAAGTTGTGTGTGCATGATGCAGGCAGGAGGGCCTTACTACCAGGTGGAGCTTGGGCGGCTCGACGGCAAGGTCGGCACGCGCGCCGTGGTGAAGCATAGCCTTCCCGGCGCCGCCTTCGACCTCGACCAACTCAACAAGCTCTTCGCCACCAATGGCCTCACCCAAACCGACATGATCGCCCTCTCAGGTATGGAAAATACAGCGCGATAAAAAATCAACTCCAAAATTAAATTTTAAATCAAAATTATAGTTACAACTAATAAGCCAATCATCGATTTTACGGTATCTGAAGGTACCAAGGATACCACTTTTTCTAGCGTAAATTTAGTATCTCTCAGTATCTAGTTGATATCAAATTTGACGCTAAAATTTTATTACCTCTCGGTACCTAAAATTGCTCTAAGCTAATAAGCAGAGCATGTTATGACTGCCATTATTACAAATCAAATTTTTGTTACAACCAGTGTTCACCAAACAGGGGTCAACGGTTTCCGCAAAAAACCGTTACTCCCGACAAAATCTAGTTAAATTTTAATTAAAAAAATAATTTTATTTTTTTGAAAAACTTTACCAGAAAACCAAGTACTCCAGTTTATGTTCTGTCTGCCACTGAATGCAGGAGGGCACACGATAGGAGTAACACACTGCGACAAGTTCGTACGCCGGCTGTACCAATTCAAGGGGAAGGCGGCGGCGAACAGCCCGGCGATGAACCTGGCATTTCTCCGGCAGATGCGTCAGACATGCCCTCTCAACTACAGTCCATCGACGGTGGCGATGCTGGACGCCGTGACGCCGAACAAGTTCGACAATGGCTACTTCCAGACGTTGCAGCAGCAGAAGGGGCTACTCGCCTCCGACCAGGTGCTCTTCGCCGACCGGCGATCACGCGCCACCGTCAACTACTTCGCCGCCAACCAGACCGCCTTCTTCGACGCATTCGTCGCCGCAATCACCAAGCTCGGCCGCGTCGGCGTCAAGACCGTCGCCGGCAACGATGCTGAAATCCGGCGAGTCTGCACTAAGGTCAACTAGTGGAGTGTATAGTGAGTGCATTTGGGTGGTAGAATTAATTGGTGAATTCTGTGTCTCTTCTTCTTCTTCTTGATGATGATGATGATCTTCTTCTCCTCCTTGTCCCTGTTCACGCATAGTTGTTGTATTTGTTCCCGCCAATTCTTTTTCTTGATTCTTCTTATAATCATATGAGAGTGTCATACATACATTAATTAGGATCCTTTCAGGGCCCCTACCATGTGATATGATAGAAGGTACACTTACAATGATGTAAATGTTTACAGCTGGCCGGTCCAGTTAATCAAGTATATCCCGTATACTTTTTGAAATTTTGCAAGTCAGTCACAAAAAAGGAGGATGGGGTATGGAGTTGGAGTTTGTACTACATACATTGAACTCTCATCACACTGTGGCTCCAGGCTGATGACAGTGGATTCAGTATGCATGGTCCAAGTTTTGTCATAAATACAGCCAGCTTGAGCTGAGTGAATGCACTCCAGAAACCATGTGACATTTTCAGACATAACCAGGCAAACCTAAAATGTTACTAGTACAAACACAAAACATGAATGTGTAATACTGCAAAAGCAATGAAAAAGATAGCACAATCTGATATACTCGTACACAAGGAATAGCTGACTGGGATGTGACTGTACGGCATAAAAGCAAGCTCTCCATAAACCACTGCTTTTGTAGGTCAACTACTCGAATTTCAACCAATTGGCACTGATTGTTGCATAGCATAACTTCATGCGTTGGTTTAGTATACCATCGGCAAGTCTCTTCTTGATAAAAAAGAATCCGACTTTGCGGTTTCCTAACCTAGATGCTCTGAATTCCGAACTTGGGTTTGCACTGATAGAGTGCTAGTTAACTGAACTCCGTTATGCTTAGAGTTATCGGATATGAGCACTGTACAAAGTCTGTCAGATATTCATAACAGTTGTTTTTCTTCCAACAGAAAAAAGTCATGTGTGACTCCTGGATTAAGAATCTGGAGATAAGCATGAATCTAAAAAAACAATCTGGAGATAAGTTTTGGCATGCACTTAACACTGGATACTGAAAGTTACTTTTAAATGTGCATATCAGCACAAAGCTCAGTACTAGTCAATATATACGTCACATTCTTGCCCATAAACACATTGCCCTTCTCGCCCAGCTATTTTCTTCAATTTGTGATGAACATGTCTTTCCATGCATAGCCGCCTTAACTGAAAGTTTCAGCATGGTCCAGACCTTCAAATTAGTACGCACCCCAAGTTCTCAACTAGCAGTACAAGTACTCATAGAAGCATGTACTAGCTGGCGAGAAAGCCAACCAGCGTTAAATTTCTGATAGACTAAGCATCTCAACTTGCACATCAGCTTAAATTTTTGACCATGTCTTTCATGGAGTGCAGTATTCTTAATGCAATGACATGCAATGTTTTTCCATGTCCCCCAAAAATTGGAGTGCAGTATTGTGTACCTTTACAGCTCTCCGCCGTCCTGAAGTTTCACAGTGCTTTGTTGCATAATTTGTAACTGACACATAAATACAAACTGTATAGAGGTCATAAACTACTACTAACTCTCAATTCGGTCCCTGCCTATCTAAAAGAGTGACAAATAGATAACCACAAGTCAATAATATGCACACAACTACACAAGAAAAATAATGGCGACAGAAATGCGACTCACACAAATCCCTTGTGCCTGCCACACTGCGCTGCTTTTCAAGACCTACACTATCCAATCCATTGTCACAACTCCTTTTGGATTGCCATCATCATCATGTCTTAGTTTGGCGCAAACATGACATCGCTTTCTGAAGGGAAATAAGCTGTCACAACTCATAAGCACTAAGCCACTTTCTTCCAACTAACTTAACTGAAGAGAAAAAACGTTGGGACCAGTTTTCACTTGGTAAGATTGAAGTTGAAAGAAAATAATTGCACCTGCAAAACCTCTTTCCATACATGCAGAGGCACAAGAGATTAACAGCATTTTGCTTTGGTTAAAACCTGCTGAAGAGACAGTGCTAACGACATGTACCAAAACTCAAAATTCTACCAATGCTCTTATGTCCATTCTCAATCGTTGTTCCTTTTGCTGTTGTCTGTAGATAACATGATATCCCCTTTATCCCTCCCCTTCATCACCTAGCAATGCCAAACTCATCAGAAAGCCTCTTGTCCTGTGCAAATCATGCCCATTGCCTAATGAATAGATGATTTGGTGCAACAGAAAAAGGTGCTTCTCGTGTCCATTTGTACCTTTTGGGCCCCTAAAGCATCTTATAGAACTAACACTAACGTTGCTACTTCAACAGGTGTCATGCACGGCCGGCCATTCAATGTGATGATGTCTCTCACTCTGTCTGCACAAAAGCTACAAGCAAGCCATTGTCATCTACTTATTTAAGTTTGATTCTAAGTTTCTAACTACTGATATCCAAAGTAAAATAATTCTAATACTATGTTAAGCTCTTGTGGAAGCATTACTAGTAACTAAGTCCAAGAGCCAAGATAGGTTGCTTCACAATGTGACAACACTGAGACTAGCTCCCATGATCACATGAAGCTTTCTGTTATGATAATCTAATGGGACGTGTTTAGATAAGGAAAAAAAGAGGCTTTCTGTCCCACAAATCTACAGGCACACTGCACACATGCAAGAAGAACAATGTTGAAATCTTTCGGGGGGAAAAAAAGGAAAAACAATGTTGACAGCCTCTGCACGGAACGTCATATGACACTCGGAATCCTCCATGTGATGGTGGCTAATCATGAAATTAATGGTGTCAGATTTCGTACCAAGGTCTTAAAAATAAATCATGCAAAAACACTGCATTGCAGAGTTCATATTGAATGACAACATGATTGTGTAGATACGGCCAAACTAAAATTTTGAATAGCTACATATCTGCCATAAAGTGATAATAAACCTGTCGGTTTCTCACACTGTTCCTTGTCCTAAGAAAATATTCCGATGACTGAATTATTATCTGCACAAGTAGAATAGCATATCCAATTTTTTTTCTGTTATGATAGAACCATAGATTCCATTAAAAAAATATGAGAACACAATAATAGTGGCATTAAGAAAGTACATCTTGAACAAAATCTCTTGAAATGATAGAGCAGCACCTCTCAATTCTCGGATTTATTCAGGCGGATCTGCCAAGAAAATTAAGGGAATGTTGTCTAATATAGTAAGGTGCAGCATTCAAAACCAGAGACAGACAGATATATAGAATAACATATTGACATCAACTGAAAGAAAAGATATTTTCCATCATCATGTTTAAAAGTCCAAAGAACTGATATCTTCATGAGAAGATTGGTTGTGGGCTGCTATTAGAAATGTTCGTACAAAGGCATTCGCTGGCCTTAGAATTTGGGCCTTATAATCCCATAAGAACACCCTGTCTTTGTAACTTTATTTCAGCCCTTAATAAAATTTAGGCAGAGCTCCTAACTATTTCCTCAAAAAAGAAAGAATCTGTGTCTTAAGATTAAAAAAAAGAAAGAATTTTCTCTGTTCAAATGATACCAATGATGAAATAAATACCAAGAAATTATTCACGCCATATTTCAGGTGTCGGAGATGGCGAGGTGGTCATCCACACTATATTCCAATCAAACATTATGTGGCTCCAAAGTGAATGAATTTTCCTTTACATTCCAATCAAGCAGAATTTCAATTATTGTGACCATAGTCCAATCAAACAGGAATTTTTCCCAAAGGATCCTCTGGTCTCTTTATCTGATGGCAGGTGATGTGTAACTTGAGAGAACCAGATATCGAAAGAAAAAATGTACAGGAGTTTCCAAGCGGTAACCAATCTATCATATTCACAAATTTGAGGGAAGCGAGTCAGTCTACTATGTCTAACACTTTTATAAAATTTTCGAATATTTACGGGCTAGAACAAGCTATATTCATGTGCCCTCCTTGTCCATCTCTGAAGGTATTGCTGAAGTTTTGCATACTGGACACCAGTTCTTTTGCTTAAGCCATTCATGAATGCAGGAGACATGGTACTGATGCTCACACTGCATCCTACCAACTTCTTCACCCTCAATGTATTCTTCCTGTAGCATTCAGTCATGTCAAGCAGTGTCAATTAGAAGCACAAGCAGCTCCGGGAAATAGTTGTCCACTGTGAAATAAGTACAGCATGTGCTAATGGCTTGTGAAGGGAACATATAAATACCAAATAAACTTTGCAGACCGGAGAAGAAATGAAGCTATAGATATAATTTTGCTCAACGTAATACTTCCTCAAATTTTTTATACGACGTTGACTAGTTCAAATGGAGGGCGTAGTACTTATTATCCTTATATTTATCTGTGCACCCTAAGTAATTATGCCTTCAATTCCCTCTGCCTCTTTTTGTATGATGTTGGTTCGCTCCAACGCCATATAATTGGGGGAGGGAGTATTAGTTAACATTGTGTGCAACGGGGATGACAGTATCTGTGGGAAATACCTGACATATGCTGCACTTTATGTCATCTACTACAGCTTTGTGCACTTCAAGATCTGAATTTGGTAATTTATACACGCTTCGATTGAGACACTTCACAAGCTGTTCATCAGATAGTGCAGTGCTGACGGAGCCAATTCGCTCCTCCAGTGCTAATAATTCCTGATAAAAAAGAAAAGCGAGAGAAAGCATAGAACCGGATAAGCAGATGGCAATTCTTATTACACAAAGAGCCTTTCTATTTGAACCTTTAAGGGATAATCAACATGTTGAAAACAATACCTCATAAGACATGTTGTCAATATCCATTCTCAAATCTCTGTGCTGGTCATGCAGACCAAGACCGCTAAGGAACAGATTAGTTTCCAACACCAGCAGTTGCTGCCAATATTTTCATCCAGAACAGATTTCAATGCCAAGTTAGCAACAAAAGAGAAAACGAAATCAAGCCAAAGGACTAACCTCATAAGACAATTCATCATCTTGTTCAATCCTGTCCAATGCTAGTAATACCTGCAAACAGGAATCACACCAAATATCAAGAAATCGTAGCAGCCAATAAAATACAGTATATGGCACATACAAATATCTGTTCAATTTCATACCAAACAAAACCTAAGCACTGTATCACAGCTGAAAAGTGTGCCACAAGTTTTTGAAATTACCTCTGTGATTCCTTCCATGTTTATACGCCTGTAGGCATCTCTCTCCACCAACAGACCATGAAACATATCTGCAGGGCTTTCCTCAGTGCGATAAGTTGATCTCCTCCTTGCTGTTTGATTGTTTGAACCCTGACGACTAGACGAGTATATCTCATGAGGAAATTCCATAGAAAAAGGCCGCATTGATCTCTGCTGGGGAGCTTCATCCAAGGAAAAACGAGCCCATTCTGGTTGTTGGACCCTTGTAACAGTCTCACGCAGAGCAAACACACTATCTTCCCTTTCATTTGGTATCCTTACTCTGGTATGCTGAGTAGAAGGTCGTCTAGTCCTTGCAGAATCTGCAGACTCTAGAATACTTCTACTGCTTGGCCTTGTTGATTGTTGAGAAGCTGATTGTTCAGCAGCCCTGAATCTAGGACCTGTGATGCCAGAATACATGGCAGGTGAATGGCCTAAACTGGACTGTGCACTTAAACCCCTTGATCCAGAAGAACTCTCTGCATCAAATGTCATGTTTCTGATAACCTCAGTCCTCCTATTATGAACAGCATTAGATGAAGAACAGCCAGAAGGCAAAACATCAGATATTGATGTGCAGCCAAGGTTTTTAAGAGAACGCCTCTGTACACCAGGACCAGCTGAATTTGATGGTCTCACGCCATTGGTAGAATTCCGAGATATAGTAGACCGATTAACAAAAGCAGAAGCAGACTGAGGTCTAATCTGACACAGTTCTTCTTTACCCTTATGCTGACGTGATTTAGGTCTCAATGCAGTATTTCTGACTGCAGAACCAAATGCGCGTGCAGGCATCACTGAAGAGGTAGAAGAATCTGATAGTTCAGGATTAAGTTCTGGTTGATCTTCAGAAGTTAATGTAGACAATAAATCTTCTGACTTAGCCTGCTGACCATATGGATGCATATCCTTCTCAACAACAGCTTTGTTGCTACTCTGCAGACGGTTGACCTCAGTTCTTCTGTTACTGCTTTCTGCATTGTCTACCTCTGCCAAAAACGATCGGCCTTGCTTTTCCTCGTAATATTTTCTAATGGGAGTTTTTGAAGAGCTTGGACATGCAGTCTTAGTACCAGATGAACGAAATGGCTCACGTAAATATCTTGGCTTCTCCTTATTGTCAGCCCACCTGGCTTTCATTGGGTTGAGTTTTGTCTTGTTTGGCCTCTCATCATTGCCTTGATTTTTTGAGACACTAGAGCTTCTTCTAAGAAAACCAGTAGTTGACGTGGATCTACTAGAATTTTCCTCCATACCAATATAGAGCACAACACAAGGAGGTGTATATCTCCTCCAGTAAAACTTGTGCTATAGTTCTGCAACAATAATTTTATAAAGGTTAGGGAACCAACAACACTGTAGAACTAATGTTGCCACGAACTAATAGGAATGGAAACCTAGGCATACAGGAAAGACATTTAGAAGTAATACATTTGCGTGATAAAACGTGAAGAAGGTAATGCCACCTATCTCTCCGGAAGCACCAAACAATCCAACTTTACACCAACTATTAGTTATTGTCAACATTCCACTCTACTCCATGAGAGCCATTGTTAAATTCCTTTTTCTAAATTTCTGAAAATTATTGCATCACTATTGCTACAATTATTCCTTTTTAACCGATCAAAAACTTTGATGTGACAAGATAAATTTTTTCCCATAATGAGGAATATCAGAAGATTATGTATGACTACCGCACCCTGGCGCAATAGTTTCGTGACTTACCATTCAGCCAATTAAAGTTAGAACACAGTGGACGCATATATTGATAGGAAGTTCTAAACAGCATAGGTTGCCATGTCATGACGCGGAATTTCCTGCTTTAAACCAAAGGTAGTCTTGGGACCACACATTGTACAAGATTTTTTTTTTGCGGGGAATTGTGTCTTGTAAGACACTTGGTGTATCGAACTTTCGATTATAACATCATTCTGATACCCCATACCGACTACCAAGTAATCCCATTCAAGGTATTAAAAAATATTAATTTCCACCGATGAAGAAAAGTCTGCAGAAGACAGAATCAACAATGAACATAGTATCAGAAAAATATGACACCCAGTCAAATATCTCCCGGCACAAAGTGAACGCAGGTTTATTAATCATTTCAACAGAATCACGCCCATCAATTCCAGAATCCCAACTATTACCTCACACCCCCATGAAACGATGATATACTGCTATATTTTTTTAAGAAAAAAAGAAACGAAACGAAAATCGCACAAAAATCGAACACCTGCCGACCTAACATGCGTCATGGGGGCATTGGGGCTTCAGCTACACACTTTCCGTTAGAAACAACCTGAAATTATCACCAAACTACGCACCCAAAATCTAGAACAAATTAATTGCAGGTAAAAAAATCGATTCAGGTCCAGACAGATTCCCAATCCACACAACAGCGTCTGATGAATCAACACGGAGGAGGAGGAGGAGGAAATCAATGAGGGAAAAAAAAAGGATACCTTTCAATTCGACACCAAACAGAGAGATGGAAGCAGGTGTGGAGGAGGTCGCCCCTCCAAAAAGGAGAGAAAGCTAGTGGGCGTGCGTGGTCGGGAAAGGCGAGGGGCGGCGAGCTCCGCCCTTCTCTCTTCGTCTTCCTCGCGACGTCGAGAAATGGAGACGGCGTGGAAATGGAGAAATGGAGAAATGGAGAGACGGTGACGATTTGGGTCAGATCCCAAGCGATTTATTTTAGCCGTGCCCCTTAACGGGTTTGGTTACCGTTTCCGTAACCCGTTTAGACGCTACCGGAGCCCCGTATGCTGCACCCGTGTACACGCGCTGACTGGGCGCACGTGTCGCGGGGCGGGTCCAACAACCTATGACTCGGTGGCGGCTCGGTTGAAGCCATATCTAGCCGTTGGTACTGCATCGAGATTCGTGCGCGGTGGTCATCTTGTCCACGTCGTCGCGCACGGGTTAAACGCCCGGCGGGAAGGAAGGTTCGGCGCCGCTGTCGCATTTCTCTCGCCGCCGCGGGTTTCTATCTGACGAACAAAAAGCAGCGGATTAGAGGGGGAAAGTGAGATTATTTTAGAGAAAAAATTGCATATTTATCCGTCATTTTCGCGCTTTTTGGAGGGGCCATGCAAATGCCCATCCATCATTATCCGAAGAATCAATTTCGGGAAGAGAATGTGTTGCTCCATAAGAAAGTACTGACAGAGATTGCAGGAAAAGGATATCTGCCATTTGGAACTCGATTATGGAGTATTAACTAAGAACTCTGTATAAAGAGAATTTTTTTTACATGTCATGAATAATCCTTGGTGAGCCGTACTAGAACTACTGTTCCAAGAAATTAGTAGTACTACTACTTTCTTGCTTCTCTTGTTGAGTAAACATTACTGTGTGATTCTGAATTATTGATGGTGGTGTCTAATCCATTGTACTGTTCAAAGGATATGGGAATGGGATACATCTCCTGTTAATCTTGGATGGAAAGACAATTTGGTAGGTGTTAATTACATGAGATGAGTTGTTACTTCTCTCTCAAATGAAACAGATAACTTGCACAGATATCCTAATCTCCCCTTAATGTACCCTGAAGAATCTATTTGTCTGTGCATGGTAAAGTATGCTTGTCAGAATAAAGAATAGTGTTGCGTATGATACCAATGCTCTGGTTTCTCGCTTGGTGTTGTCAACTTCAGGAGTGTGTGCTCAATTGATGGACACCTGCTGATCTGGTGATGTAGAGTACTTAACTCGTTTATCCCTTCTTATTCTTTTCATTTTTCTGACTCTGAAACAGGAATATGTAGTACCAATACCAACTACCAACTGCAAACTGCAAAGCGGTTCTTAAATATCGGCAACATCTCGATTTGAACTTTTCAGCTGTTGGAATGACTGCTTAACACATACTATGCTTCTAGTTCAAAGCAAATCAAGATTGAAGTCACTGAGATGACATCAACAGCAACAGGAGTCAAGTTGATGAAGAAATTGTTTGTGAGTTGGTATGAGAGCTGTAAAAATGAGACGACATAAAAATGAAATCAGATATCGGGTAGGTAGCTCATGCATATTAGTGGTAGCCTGGGACAAATGCTGGACCAAATCAGCAATTCAGGCGTGCTCTCCCGATAAAATAAAAAACAAGCGAGTAAAGAAAAGGAGTAGGCAAAGTGCACCCGCTTTATGAAGTTGCCAAACAGAAAACGATCCATGCCTATCTGTGACACGCGTGTGATCTTCTGTGTTAAGCCAAAACCGACGATAAAGTAGAGAGCTAATGGCCGGCCAGAACAAGTGGTAATCATAACTCTGAAACTGTTTTGCATAGTGTTCGGAGAAGTGGTTACAAGATAGTGTTTTTTTGGTGGCTTGTACCATATCCTGCACAAATCACCGATGCCATGGCGATTTTTATCCTCCTGCTGATCAAACGGCTCGATATGACTTCAAAAACTTACTGTATGAGAATTTGAACAAGTTTGCTTGATATTTATGGCGTGGACAATTCTTCCTACGAAAGAACCTAGGTGACTTAAAAAAAATGTTTCAGCTTTTGTTCGAATTCTGAAATACTCTGCTGGGGTCAAGCTCTCCGCTCCCTTGCCGCCATCTTTGTCATATCCTGTACCTTTTTGTAGCTTTTGGTTGAGCACTTGTGCCTTCCTTTGATGAAAGTGAGCATCTAGTGCTTACTTCTTTTTCTTCCTTTTGGCATGATTGCTTCTCAAGGACAACAATGGAACAACCAGCTTTAGCATTCGAATCCCTGTTTCCTTCACTGGCATGAAAAGTTTTGTGGAACCTCCACAACACAACTTGAGTCCAATTTGTAACAAATTCCAATGAATTGTCAACCTTTTGTCCAACTGTTTCAAATTTATGTTTTCACAGAAAGAGGTTTGTTGATCATGTCCAAGAAATGGTACAGTTGGAGGTCTGTTCAGATGCCGTCCGTTCATATACAATATTGTGACACCAGATTGGCATGATGAGTGATGAGTATGTCATTACTTGTCGTCAGTTAGCAAAAGCCCAATTAGATAGTGGCAACTTTAAACTAACCAATGCATTAATCTTGGGCCAACTGATCACTACCCACTGTTCTCTTCTCTCTCAATGGCAAGTGGGCCCCTAGAGCTGATGGAGCTTGATGCTAACTCAAACCAAATGCTTTATTTCGAAAGGGAAGCTTATAATTCAATGCAGCTGGTGCCTAGCTAGCTGCAGATCGATCAATGCGTCCCGTTTCGTCAAATGATTGCCGCATTTTCTGTTGATGGCAGACAGGGTTGTGTGGTGTGGGATTTGTGCGAACTCGAACGTGGAAAGGACTTGCAGACGGGATTAATTCTGTCCCGCAGAGACAAAGATTTCCCAATATTTCACCGCTAATCATGCACGTTGCACGAGCCAACGGTTGTTTAACGGACACAACTAGAACCCGGACATCGTTCCGGTGCAAAAAGTTGGACGCTCAGTATGTTTTGGTGCATATAGAAAAATTATTCTTCA
Organism: Leersia perrieri; assembly: GCA_000325765.3. Classification (NCBI taxonomy): domain Eukaryota; kingdom Viridiplantae; phylum Streptophyta; class Magnoliopsida; order Poales; family Poaceae; genus Leersia; species Leersia perrieri. Next base: position 19,489,778 of record CM002484.1, read on the forward strand.
AAAAATATTAAAATATTTTAATAAAAATGTTTCGGTGTGATATGATCAAAATATTTTTACTGAAATATTTTTTTCTAAACGATTAAATATTTTTTCTATATATTTTTTAATAATGATAATGGTTTTATATTTCCGATCTCTGTACACACAGCCAATAAGTTATCATTTTTTTCTATATACTTTTAAAAAAATAAAAGAGCATCTGACGTTTAGGCTACGTCCGGATTTTAGCATTTCTGTTGTTTAATCACGCGCAGGCGGAGACGGCGAGAGCGCTGAAATGGTGAGGAAAACCGTGTGGAATTCAGAGGCGGCCGCGTCCACTCCACGCAGGCAGCGAGCGGCAGGTGGTGGTAACTCACGCGCACACGCGGCGGCGGGGCAAGGTGGAAAATAGGCTGGATATCATACGGCGAGCGTAGGAGGCGGTGGGGGGGGACACGGCCAAATCGACGGGATACTCGCCGTTGGTTGGGTACGGGTGGCTCGCGCGTCGAGCGTACGTTGATATCGCTCACGAGGTTTTGGATGCCTGCCAGCTCGAAGATTAGGTCAAAGGTACGCTTGCTGATTGGCGACTTGGAGCTGGGGACATGATTGATTTTGAGCCGAGAGCGAATTGGCATGGAGATGGACGCAGGAATGCAGCTGGCGGCTGCTGGTACGGCGATCCCTGCACATTATCGTGCGACTTGCGATTACGTATTCACGTTTTCTGATGACCCTGATCAATGATCTGATCGAGTCGTGGCAGGATTTTCGTCTAGGTATTCGACTTTCGACATAGGCCATTAATAAGAGCGAACAGGACTCGGCACCAGCGCCGGCGCCGGCAAAGTCCGACTCTTCGGCGAGAGGACCGGGGTCCCCAAATCTCTCTCTCATGGAATTTCTGGGGATTTATTGCACACCAAGCCTTACTGGGCCGGCGATCTGCGTGGTTTCACAAAAATAGGCCCACTAGGACTGTTGAGGACAAAAGTAAAGTTTTCGTTGTCCCGGTCCATATGGCCCTAAATCGATCTCTGCTTATTGAGATGATGGGCTGGCCCAAACAGGGAGAACTGAATTTTGTTACTTTTCTGCTCATTGAGATTGTGGTTTTTGTATGTGTGCTTTCTTTTTCAGGCGTCAGCCAACATCAAGGTACACAAATGATATGTTTTTCTTGAATTAAATAAGTCATCCTGATATCTGAAAATTTCTCAACAAGATAGTGTTGAAAAGGTTAAACCTGTTCTTTCTCTGTGAAGAAGAAAGAGTCCTATGGTTGTTTAAAAATAGCTGAATGGAGAGAAACGGCAAGCGGTTGGATGTCTCACCAGGTGTCAACTATGGCCTCATAGGTTGCAACCATTTGACAAGGTCTGTTTGAAAAACATGAGGCCCTTCTATTGCCCGGCTTTCTCTCATCGTGTCGCCTTGTCTTTCTCTCTCTTTCTTTCTTTTCCCCTCTCCCAAACTCCATTCTTGTCTGTTTCAATCTTAGAAAAGGTATGGAGCCTCTCTCTTCCTGTTAGTTTGAAGACATGCGAAATGGTCATGCGTTCATGGTTTATGTCGATGGTGGTCAAGCGGCGACGAGGAATTGATTGATATCACTGGGTTCTAGGTATGCTGGCAGTCGTCTTCTTTTTTGTTCCCTCTTAAGGAGTTTGCTTGCCTTTGTTTCATGAAAGATCTTGGTTGCTGTAATGACAAAATTAGAAACATGATCATGATGTATTTGCACAAACATGAACTAATTAAGTGATTTTGGTTAATGTCTTATGTAGCACCAGACTATCGAATATTTGAAGTTTCAAAAAGTTAATCAAATCTTGTAAGAACTTCAAAATTTATAACCGAAGGGGGCAATACAACAAAGAAAGTTGTAGGAGTGCAAAGGCAAGAGTTTGATAGAAATGAGTTTTGACAGATGAATAAAATTTGCAGCATAAATAATCAAGAAGACAAAAATATAGATATAATAAAAAGGTGGAATCAAATTAGAAAGAGAGAATGACTTAATGGCTCCAAAACGTGCAAGGAGTGTTTTGTCAGGTCAAACAATTACTACGAACTTCTAAACATTACCAGAAAAACGATTCAAAAAAAAAAACGATTCACAAAAAAGAAGGCATAAACATGCAGTTCAACCTTTGCATGTCTAGCTAGGAACACAAATCAGTGGTGACCATGTCGCCAAAACAACATCTAAATCTTCCAAGAGGTCAACCACAGAACATCAAAATAAAAGTAGCAACAGCTCATAAATTTCCAAAATCATGGCTCATTCAGTCATTCTCCCTAACTCTGAAAATGCTAACCATCCCATCTCCTGAACCTGAAACTGAGAGATCACTACTCTGACAAAAAATCCCCCTTTCTTCTATTTCGCAGCAGAAGCAAGCAGCCGTCGTCGGCGGCCATGGCGACACGGCCGTCGCCACGGTCGCGAGACGGCGCGACGGCGCGGCCAAGAAGCACCAGCGGGAGGCCGCCGTCGAGCCCACGGAGCTCGAGCTCCGACACGGCCACCCGCCGCTCCTCCTTCGCGTCGGCGTCGGAGAAGCCGATGCCGTCGTTCCTCCGCCCCACCGTGAGCTCCTCGCTGCACAGCTCGTTGTCTTCCTCCTCTCTCTCCTCCCCCACCTCCAAGGCCGGCGGCGTCACGCCGGCGAGGAGGTACACCGATAAATCGTCCTCCGCCGGCGCGGCGTCGCGGCCGATCACGCCCAAGGCGGCGGCGGCGCCGGCGGCGTCGCGGTGGTCCGCCGTGTCGCCGAGGCAGCTGATGCAGAAGGCGTCGAACGCCATTAAAGGCGGCGGCGGCGGCAGCAGCAGCAAGTCGCGCACCAAGAAAGACAAAGAAGCGATCGCCTCGCCGGCGGCGACCTCGGCCGCCGGCAAGGAGAAAGCCACACCGGCGACGAACTCGCCGGCCGGCAAGGCGGTGGTGGCGAGTGCTTCGACCGCGCAACCACCTGAATCGCCTGCCACGTCATCACTTGAATTGCCTGCCACGTCATCACCTGCCGCCGTCGCCGTGAAGGCAGAGGCGACGCCGGCGGCGGAGCCGAAAGCAGAGGAAGAGAAACAGCCGGAGGAGACGCCGGAAGAAGTTGCCGTGTCGGTGGAGGAGAAAAGTCAACAAGCAGAAGAGGAGAAGATGATGCCGGAGGATGATGCTGCCGCCGTGAAGACAGATGCGTCGCCGGCGCCGGAGGAGACGCAGCCGCAAACCGGTGTAATTGCAGAGTCAGAAACGGAAGTTGAGAGGAATTCAGAGGATAATCCGACGACTGATGCCATTGTCGAAGAAGCAGAGAATGAATTGGCAACGAAGATTGAACAAGATGAGCCAGAATCTAGCACGGTTGAAGAGACGACGGCCGTGGTGGAGGAAGAAATCAAGGCCGAGGAGAAGCCGCAAGAACAGGCGCCAAAATTGGAAGAGAACGCAAAGAATTCTGAAACACAAACAAGTGTGATCTCTGAAGATCCAAAGGAGGAAGAACCCGCGATTACTGATGATTCTGAAGCTCAAGCTACTCAAGAGCAAGTTTCAGAGATGGTACAAAATTCTGTGGAACAGAACATCTCATCAGAGCCATCGCCGATGCTGCAAGAAGCTCGCGACGAATCGGAGCCAGTGCAAGCAAGCTCGTCAGAATCCGCAACGCAACCAGCGAAAGAAGAATCTATCAACAACAACAAAAACTACAACAACAACAACAACAACGATGACAAAGAGAAGGCAACGATGGATACTACGACGCCGGTGACAACTTCAGAACCATCTGCAAAGAAAGAGGAGGAGGGCAGCACGAGCACATCAACGAAGCTGGCGTTCAAGGGGAGCAAGGTGAAGACGGCGATGGAGAAGAGATCGGATGAGGAGCAGCCGAAGAAGAAGGACGTGGCGCGAAGCAACGACGTGATCGAGGAGACGAAGAGGACGCTGCTGGAGAAGAGGAAGAGCAAGGTGAAGGCACTGGTTGGGGCGTTCGAGACCGTCATGGATTCCCCCACACCCAGCCCGGGGAAATCGAGCTGATTGGTTTGATTGTTTTTTTGGAGGGAAAGCTTTGCATCCATGTGTGGTTTGAACTGTGTGGTGTTTTGTGGTATGATGTTTCAGTTTGGTCTTCTCTTTGTTGCATTGATCATTGATTGATTCTTCTGATAACTGGAACGGATGGAAATGTTATTGTTGATTTGTTTGTTTGTTTGTTTGTTGATTTAGCTTAAAGAGATGGCAGTTGTGTACTGTTGAGGATGGTTATTGTGAACTTGTGCTAAATGCCTAGTACATTTCTAGCTTTTGTGATTCATGCTCGTGTATGTAAAGATTGGTGATGTATCCACCTTGTACGGTCTTTACAGGTTTGTGGGGGCGAATTTCTGCACACCACATGCAAAAGTTTCATACATGCATTTTAAATAGTTATAAATATTTCTCAAGACGTGGTTATATATCACCTAGCACTTTTTTACAGTATATATTTATTTTCTCTACGTAAAAATAGATCGAATTTAATTATATGTGTTTATAGAGACGGAAAAAAGACCGTGCCTAGCAACGTGAAAATAATATTTTCTTCTTTATTTATTTAGTAGTTTTTTTTAAGAAACCCATGCTCATTTAGCTCGTGTACACATATGTATCCTAATTTTTGAATTAACGATAGCAGATTTTCTACCGGAGTTTATAGAAAAAATAGAGTTTATAGAAAAAATAGAGTAGACCCATTTTATAAGGAAAAACGGGCCGATGGACCTAACTGAAAATATTCCAAGCCCATGTAAAAAGAAACCAAGTCATATATGCATATATACTGTTCATAAAATATTGACGATCAGATATTCGCGATCAGAAGCGCCCTACACCCATAGACCCACATTTTAAAGACTGTTTAGAAAGCTTCTGCCTATAAAATCAAGAAATGATCTAGCACATTCAGATTTTTTTTCATAATTGCCAGTTGTTTGTCAGTATATCCAGCTCTTAAAAAACCATGGTTTTTATAGCATATACATATGTTAATATTTTAGTGTTGGATATGAGAGGAGGGGCTCTCATATCGCTTTTATTAAAAGAAGTGAGGCTTTAAACCCAGGCCGGCTATTGCACCACCCTTTGGTGCTAGCCAGAAAGACCCCTTGTATTTCTCTATGTGTGTTTGAGATTTCATACTTGTGGTACTGGCAAAACACAAAATCAAACACAAGTAAGGCGCACCAAGAATATATACCATGTCGATGTTTTGTACCAACGGTAATAAATGAAGTTTCACACGAGGTTTAAAGTATGATGGATAGAAAGTTTTTCATATTTCTCCACATATCCAAATTCCTTTATGAACATAGAACATTAGGTGAGACCAACTCACCACAAAAATTCCACCATAGTACACAGCGTGCAACGCGCCATCTATTCATCTGAACATGAACATTACAGGTACAAATCCTCTTCAGCTAGACCGACGGTTCCGCCGTTCCAGCAATTGATCGATCGGTATCCATCTTCAGCTGAGCTCGAGGAAGCGGCGAGCCATGGGATGCTTGGCCTGGGACAACTCCGACGGCGGCAGCACCTCGACAACCTCGCCGGCGACGACGAGGCAGACGAGATCAGCGATTCGCTGTATCTGCTTCACACTATGGGAGACCATCACCGTGGTCATCCCCCTCGTCTTCTTCAGCCGCACGATCGCCTCCTCGATGTTCTGCGTCGATATCGGGTCCAACGCACTCGTCGGTTCATCCAACAGAAGCACCTGAACATCAATCAGAATCCCAAAATTCAGACATCTGAATCCGAAACAAAACAATATACAGTACATTGTATTTGTGCATGCCTCTGGGTCGTTGGCGAGGGTTCGTGCCAAGGCGACACGTTGAGCCTGACCAACGGAGAGCTCGGATGCAGGCTTGGTGTAGAGAGCAGGGTCAAGATCGGCGAGGCTCAGTAGGCTCTGCACCTCGGCGTCTGTCAGTTTCTTGCCACGCAGCTGTGGGCCGTATCGCACGTTGTCAGCCACGGTTCCTGGTACAAAGTGACAAGCCATTTTCTCAGTTTTTTATATCTTCTTCAGAGAATCAAATTTGTTTGGTTCATTCAGCATTTGATTGCATCTGGAGAAATATTTTGCGCCATGTGACTCGAGGGGAAAAAATAGGACTCAATGTGCAATGATATGTGAGATTGCTGTAGTAGGTCCGACCGTTTTTTTTAAAAAAAAAATTGGGATTAGGTAGGAGTCGATATTAACTTGGTTGGAATCTAAAATTTGTGGCTTTGGTAAACAGTCATATATAAATTTTTCTGTTTTTCTTGACTTTTTTGTAATGTAGCCGAGTCAAATTGAAACGTCATCCACGAGCTTAGAAGATTCTAGCTAATGTACGCAACTCACCGCCACGTTGTCAACTCTAACAACTTGCATGTACGGAGTACTACTCAAATGACATTAGCAATCTGTGGAATTTTGTTAGCAGTCTTCAAACGGAAAAAAATAAAGAATAAAAACCATGAATGCAATATTGCACTTATATTTGTAGATCATCTCAACTAGAAATGCCAATCCTCTAATGATATAACAATTCTATAGAAGTTGAAAATGGAACACAGCTTTGGTCTAAAAAAACAGAAACCCTCTTCGGAAACAAGATCCCCCCCCCCCCTAAAATGCTAAACTTGATTTATGTTAGTTTAGAGTAATTTTACAATATTAAAAAAAACCGGAAGGTATTGATACCTCTTGATATCTGAGGTGCGAAAAGGTGCCATATTTTACACTAAAAATTTGACACCTCTTTTCGGGTGTCAAAAGTTACCACTCAACTTTAATTAGTTGGGTCTTGACAGCGACATTGTCACATTTCAAACATTATTCCCCACTCATTATCTATAGCTTACTCACAACTAGGCTAATCAACCGATATAAGAATCAAAGAATGCAGCACCATGAAAAATGTCAAACATAGTTGTCTACTTATCAAGTTATCACCTGCCCCTTTTTTACTCAAGAAAAAAAACATCTTTTTAGTGCCATCGATCAAATTGAAGTACAATTAAGTTCTCAAAAAGGTAAAGCATTCGATCAGGGAACGAAAGAATCGATTCACTGCGCGCGAAAGTAAAATGCGTGGGAGATGGCGTTCGAATTACACTTACCGTCGAACATGGCGGGGAGCTGGAAGAGCATGCCGACCTTGCGGCGGAGGGAGAGGACGTCGATGGAGACGATGTCGACGCCGTCGAGGAGCACGGCGTCGGGTGCTGGCTCCCACAGGCGGTTGAGCGCTCGGAGCAGCGTCGACTTGCCGCTGCCGCTTGGCCCGATCACTCCCACGATCACTCCTCTCGGCACGTCCAGGTCCACCGCCCGAAGGATCTCCTCTCCTCCGCCGCCGTTCGCCTCCGACCGCCGCGTCAGCCCCCTCACCCGTATCTTCGGCCCCGAATCCGCCGCCACTTCGCCGGCGCCGCCGCCGCCGTCCACGTCCAGCAGATGCTCCCTCACATCGTTGTCTACAATTCGATCGGCGATGATCACATGTCAGTATACGACAATTACTGCAACACGAAGTTGATTAACAGATCGCTCACCTGAAGCTGAGCCCATCGGAGAGGAATTAGGCGAGGAGAGGAGAGGAGGAAGAAGAAAGGTGGGAGATCGATCGAAGTGGGGGAGAATCGATCGGGGGCGTCTTTTTTATTGGCTTTTGGTGGCTTTTTATCGCGGCGGCAACTGAGGTGGGCGGCTTTTGGTGCACGCGGCGTGAACGGTTCCATTCGGTGGCGGGACGAAACGAGCTAGTGGCAAGCAGGCAGCGTAGCTGTAGCTGTAGCTTTGGACTCGTGTCGTGGGTAAAGTCGTCTCGTGGTCAGAACTCAGACGCATAGCTTATCGCCGTGGACTGGTCGGTTTGGAGTTTGGACCCTTGTCGAGCTAGTGCTCAGGGCGTCAACTGCACGGTGATCACAGATTCACAGGAGAGGCAATTGCAATACAGTAGCTGCGATACAGTTGTCGTTGGCCTGGGATGAAAACGCGAAAAAAAACACCCAAACTATTTTCACATTTATATTTTTTTGGACAGGATAAAAACCAATAAGCTAGAAATAGAAACAATATCAAAAAATCCAAAATGAAACAATTCGATCGGAAACATGGCTGTATCTTTCAGAAGCGGTCAAACCGATAGTTCATGTCGGAAACAATGAATTTTAATATCATCTCTTAACTAATAGTCTAGAATTATTGCAAGATATCATTACACCATTATGTTACCGTCACTGGTGCAAGGTTTATATGAAAGGGAATTGGACAATTAAGTTATAACTTGACTTGATATGTTAATTAGTTGTCCTAGTACTACCCCTTTATATTATGTGTTATTTGCTTTTTGTACTTCTTATTTGTGGGTTGTGGGCTTGTGTACTTGCAGGAGGTATAGTTGAGCACTATTTTGCAAAAAGATTAATTTTTCATATTCGTAAACTGTAACTACAAAATAATAATATTTATCAATAAAACGATTGGTAAACGACAACCTATTTGTCATGAGCGTACTAGTTTTGGATTATTTAACTATTTTGTTAAAAAACAATTTTATTTTCTATGGTTGATCAATAGAAAATTTTCATAACCGTTTTTCACCTCTCCGTGGAGGTTTGTTGGGAGGAGAAAGGTAGAGGAAAATACAAGATTCGCTTGCGCTTACCCCAGGAAACAGCAGGACCAGATAAGCACTGGAAGTCTGCAACCACTTGATAATGGAAAATTTGGAGAGGTTATATCGCGAGCGGTGTCCGTGGTTATCACAAGTACGACGAGAAAAGTTCCGACGCGTACGCAGGATTCTCCGCGTGCACGCGGCACATGGATGGCAACGCCACGAGGCGACGACCGCAACGCACCACGACGCACCTGCGCGCGCTGCAGGTTTCTTCCTTTGGAAAACTGTGCATGGCCTGGGCCGCTCCGCTGTCAACATTTTATCTGGGCTTCATGAGTGAAAGTCCAAATATACAAAGAGGCCTTTTTACGGTTTAACTGGGTTCTTTACCTGAGCCCTATCTTTGATACAGAAATAAATAAGTCCATTTTGGGACCCCTCAATTTGTCACATAATTCAATTTTCGCCCCTAAACCTCAAAACCGGATACTAAGAGTCCCTCAACTCGTAAAACCAATATAAAGGAGTCCTCGGTTGTATTGTGAGTGGTTTTGGGTGACGTGACACGTGGGACCCACTTGTCAGTCAGATATAGAAAAATTCCTCCCCCCTCTCTCTACTCTCCGTTCACCAGCATCGCGGCCTCGTTTCTGCCCAACCCACCCACCTACCCACCTCCGATGCCGAGGGTGCTCCGCCTACACGATGTCGTCGGCGTGGAGGTGGCCATTGATGTGAATGGTGACAACGAGGACAAGGAGGAGAGGCGGAGGGCGGAGGCGATGGAGCTAGAGAGGAATCGGCAGCCAGCAGCAGGCGGTGCGGCCACGGTCGGGGCGGCTGCTGCCACGTTCGCACTTGACGACGACCTCGAGCTGTTCATGCTATGGCTGCTGGAGCACGTGCGTAGGGAGATCGTCGCGGCCGCTAGTGAGGAGAAACTTCGTTACACCGCCATCCAGAATCCGCGGAATCAAAGGGGAGCGTGGTTCTAGTGTCAATAGGATGCGGCCACCCGCTGCCGCCATTGCTCCACGCCCACTCCCGTTGCGCTGTCTCGCCCCGCAGCCGCCGTCGCCCCGCCGCAACGCCCATAGCAGTTGTCATCGCCCTGTCGCCACGCCCACCGCAGTGGCCACACCCCGTTGCCCCACGGCCACGCCCTCGCCGTCCACGAGCCTGTAGCCGCCAGTGTGGGTGTAAGAGATAGAGAGGGGAAAAGGAGAAGAGAGGGAGATTTTTGTTTTATTTTTTATTAGATTGAGATGTGGGCCCTACATTTTTTAAAGTGTATTTGGGCTGCATGTGATTCCACGTTAGCGAAAATCACCCCACCATACTGCATAGGAACCTAATATGACCTAGTTTTACAAGTTAGGGAATGTGTTATATCACGTTTTGCGGATTAAGGACGTTTTACAAACTCGCCGATAAGTTGAGGTACCTCAAATGAACTTATTCTATATCGAAACTAGTATTGACAGATGAAGCCTTCGGCCACATTCAATCGATTCTTCGTGGCCCAAAAGGGAACCAAACCTGCTAATACGGAGTATTAACTACTTGCCACTGGACACTGGAGTAGTAGTGGCGTCCCTAATTTGTCTCCACACACGTGCAAGTGCAACCAAACTGGCAGTGCTGGTTTGGGAAAAATATAAATGGTTTACCATGATCATTATTTTTCCAAGTCACAATCTTTATCTAGAAGAATGAAGCCGGACTATCATTAAACTTATGCCTATGTAGTCAATGGAATGTTAATTGGCTGTAGTTTTTTTTAAGTCCGGATTATCTATTACAGAGTATTAAAGAAAAGAATGAAGCCGGACTATTATTATCCGGGAGCTATCTCGTCTGCGTCACACTTCAATGCCAACGTAGAACCATTATTGAACGGAATCAGTTAGGTTGATTCAGGATTGGATGGTCAATGCCGTAAGGGCACCCGTAGTAGTATAGAGAACTTGCTCTCTATAATTTTGTCCATATCACCTATAGCAAACATTGTAGACAAGTTTTTTAATGGATAATCTACAGGCACACATTTCTATTTTTTGCGGGTTCCATATGTCCTCTCTTTCTCCATCCCTCCCCCTCCATCTACCATCTCCGGCCATCTCCTCCTCCGCCCGGCTGCTCCCCGCGCTGGCGACCGCGGCGACGCTCCCCCGCGTCGGCGGCCCGCCTTCTTCTCGGCCCCTCCGCGCGTCGGCTCCTCCTCCGTGCATCGCCTCCTCCTTTGCGCAGGCGGTGCCGGCGGCCCGCCTCCTCCTCGGCTCCAACGCGCGTCACCGCTCCCCCACGGCGGCGGCCACAGCGACGCTCCCCCGCGCCGGATCTGCTCCGCCCTCCTCGTCGGGATGCTGGTGCCTCTGCCGCCTGCGAACGACGACAACGACAACGCCTCTGTCGCCGCCGCCCACGACGCAAGAAGCGCCGCCGCCCGCCATGGATCTCGGCCCCCACGAGCTCGCGCTTGCCATCGGCTTCCCCGCGCCGCAGCCGACGGTCGCGCCTCTCCGCCCTGAATCCCGGCGCGCCTCGCGCGCTTGCCCACGGCGGCGAGCCCGGCCGGGTGCATCCAACGGGGAGAGAGGGGAAGGGGAGAGAGAGGATGTAACACCCCAGCCAATGAAGTCTTATAGGTGTGGTGTTGTGTTGGCCCAAGTGGTCCAGAAGTGGAGTGTAGTGGTGGTTTAGTACCACCTTGAAAGTTTAGTTGGGTGAGGACCTGCTTATAAGCCTTCGTGCTCCAACCATAGTACATCTGGGTTAATCCTTTTACACGAAACGAGGATGAAAGTGTAAGAGTTGTACTATACGAACGTGGGTCCGCTCAACGTGTAGAGCAGACTAATGCGACTGTTGAAGACAGGGTGTTACAGAGGAAGTGCGGGTGCGGTGCGTGGTGGGACCCGCTCGCGCTGGGACTCGTGCTAGCGCACGTCGCTGGGTGTAGCAGCAATATCTTCTCTCTCCTCCATTCTCTTTCCTACGTGATTCTCTTATAGAGAGCTTATAAACATCATTGCGGGTGCGCTAATGGCCAGTCGCTAGCTAGTCCTACTTCAGCTTGATAGTTGAGCTGGCGTCTTTCGAAGCACTGCAGTTCGATGCAATGTTTGCATAATTGCTCAACAGTGGAATTAATCAGCAACTACTAGTAGTAGCTCTCTCCCATCTGAATTTCTGATCAATCATTGAACCGTGCAAACAGTTTGACAGCACAACATTACATATGGAAACAGCCGGGCTTTGCATAGTTGCATTCATGATTTCAGGCCGTAAGCAAGCCCCAGCAGTGCATATGGTTGATCGTCTGAGAACATTTATTACATCGTCGTCGGTGGTCCTCCAAGTCACTATCAGAGAAACCCCTTTCAACTATCACATCGCCAGATTGACGACGGGAAGAAGCGTGCATGTTCACCGTCAGTTTGCGGCCGATCGTTGAAAGGAACAGTGCACGTGATGTGATGTTCTCTGAAGAATAGGTAGATACTGTACCACCTCCTACGTAGCGTACGTGTCAGGGAATGCTCTCCTTGTTTTTAATTCAGGTGAGAACGGCTAATGTTGGTCTTGCCTCTGTAATTAACAGCCACCAGTAGTTGTTTAACCACAAAAATATGGTAGGAGTACTGTGAGTGTCCTTGACAGTGGCAGTGGTAGTAGCACTAGAAATAAAAAAGCGAGAGAGAACTTGAGTGCAGAGAAGAACACGATGTACAATCATCCAGTCGGAGCGGAGCCATTGATTGTTCGTCACGAGAAACATGTCGGCTGTACAACAACCTGTGAGGCAGTGAACGCAGCATTTCTTGCCTGCCAAAAAAAAAAATGATGCTCGAATGCTTCTGCTTCGTGCACACCATAGAAAAAGCGCATCCCCAATACTAGCAGCAGCAGCAGCCAGTCTCAATATCGATCCAGTCTTGTTCGGTCGGGAGATTCAGCTAGCTGCTGTCTGCTGAACCAGCCAGCCAACCGCACCAAGGAATCACTTATAAAAAAAACATTTCATTTTCAGCCAGTCGAATGGACTTACTGAGTGAGTGATGATGATCATCAAAGCATGTCACGAGGAGACCAACTGTGCCTGAATCACCACCATGTTTCGTCGTACGTAACCAAAGCACCTTGTGTTTTTTTTTTGTTCAAATTGTGGTTCACTTCAGTCAGTGCCGTGTCATGCATTCTCCACAGTTTGCTCGCGTAACACGGGCTCACGGCCCGCGATTCACAGCGCGGTATATGCTGGTGCGTGGCAGATTGCTATCTGCCGTGTAATGCTCGCGCCTAGTAGTGACAAAAAGAGGAAGTAGGCACCTGGCCACTGCCACGCCCATGCGTACACATGTTCGCGGCAGAAAACGGCACGGAAAAATACAGCCGATCGAGTACGATGGAATCAGCTGTCAGAACCGATTTCGTCACGACCAAACGGGATGCAGTAGAAGTAGCAACTTATAATGGCATGGAACCAATTAAGCCTTCTTTGATTAATATACAGTTGCATGTTTTTAATCACAACAGGTTATATAATTAGGTTATATGTATATCAGAGTGGCAAAGCTAAATGAGCACCAATTATGATGTTAACTTCCCCAAAAAAAATGATGGTGTTAACTTTTTTTTACAGTGGAGTGAATGATGAGGACACATGCGACATAAACACAGAAGAAGAAAGGGAAGCATGGTAATTTAGCCGTTGGGGACAAGCATACGGGCCAGGAGAGCACGAGGCCACGACGGTGTTGCTTTCAATGTCGGGCAAGTACGAGGCAAGTGTGCGGCCGCCGATTGCTCCTCCTCTTTTCTTTTATGTGCAAAACGGAGCCGAGGCTACTAAGCTTAAGTACTCTAGCTAGCAACAACACGACGCAACAAAAAACAACAGAAGATGCTTGCGATCAAGAACGAGAGACTCGGCTTTAGCTGCTTTTACCAACCGGGCCATCATCCCGGGAATCCATCTGCATTGCAATTGCACGGCACGCACGCTTGCTTACACCAAAAAGTTGCAGCACTTTTCTCTTACACACGGACAAAAGAATTACACGCATACGATACGAGCACCCTTTTTTTTTTCCCCTTTTGTACCTTGTAGCCTATACTTGCCTGGTTCCCTCGCTCCCCGACCCGGCACGACGAGACGAGCCAAAAAGGCAGCCAGCCACACGCCGTGTCAGCGCAAGGCGCCACAGAAAATCCGCAGCGCATCAAAGCCGGCGCCATACGCGGGCCGCAGCCGATCCCGGCCGCCCGTATTCCGCAACCAGCAAACTTTGCCTCGAGATCCCCGCAAAAGCAACATACTCTCTCTCTTTACCTCTCCGGCGCGGCTCTCGAGGCAGGCATGGCATGGACTCCTCCTGCAGAATTTGCCGCTAATTACGATTCGGCCCATCACGTGACCCACGGTTTCGAGCAAAAGATAGCCGTGGCAGGGGCAGAATTGGAAGAGGAATACCGAAAACTGGGAGCCTTTCTAGGGGCGGCGAAGTGGGCCAGACGCAACAGAGGCCTAGGTGCTAGGGCCGTTAAGGCCGGGTGGTGGTTGGCCCCGGGCCCACCAGCTTGAGCCGGGCCACCGACGAGCCGAGCCAGCGGCGGCTCGCGGCTCGCCACCTTCTTCTTCACAAACTCCGGCGCGGATGGGGGGAAGCCGGCTGACTCCGGCGAGCTCTGACAAGCTCCTCGCGCTGATCACGCTCCTGCCGTTGCCGGAGTTGAGCATGGCGGCGGAGCAGGAGTACCGGCCGGCGGTAACAAGCATCTCCGACCGAACGAACATCAGATCGGACGGCCGTACCTCGCTCCACCGCTGCTTCGCCGCCGGCGCCGTCTCACCGTCGCAGCCACCGGCCGTGCTGACGAGGATTCGGTGCCCGAATCGCCGGTCAAACGCTTCCGGGTCAGGCTCCGCCACCGCCGCCGCCGGCTCCATTAACAACACCCTATCCTTCCGAACCTTCGCCGCGGCGGCGCCGCCGGCGACGAGATCGGCGGAACGCCGGGAAGCAGGGCCGACGCGCCCCGGCGCTCGTACTGACCCCGTCGAATGCCGGCCGGAGAAGAAGCCTCTAAATGTAGCCGGAGACGGAGCTGGAGCAGGAGCAAAACTCGCATCTTTCTCCTTCGCCGGCGCCGCCGCCGTCGTCGTCTTCGACTCCGGCGGATCAGGTGGGCCAGTGATGGAAGGTTTGGGAGGCTCGGGGAGGAGGAGTACATCTTCAGGGTCGACGCGAGATCGGCAAAGAGGGCAAGTCGAGTGCGCGTCGAGCCACGTGTCGACGCACTCGACATGGAATCCATGGCGGCATTTGGGGAGAAGCCGGAGCGCCTCGGTCGGCTCGAACTGGCCGAGGCAGACGGCGCATTCGAGCCCGGATTTCTGGCCACGCAGCGCGCCGAATCGGAACACCGGCAGCGACTCCACCACGGCTCGGTCAACGCCGGAGTTCCGCCGCTCGCCGGAGCCGTACGGCCCCGACGACTCCGCCGCGCTTCTCTTGCAGTGCTTCGCGTAGAGAAGAAGAAGAAACGTGATGGAGAACACGCTCGTGAGAATCCCGACGACCACCGCCACCCCCGGCCTGAACGGCGTCGCCGCCGACGAGGATGACGCCGTCAACGGCGGCGACGGCAGCGGCGACACGATGGCGCCGTCGTAGTCCGACAGCAGCAGCCGCCGCGACGGCTCCATGCGCAGCTCAAAAGAAAAAAAAAATCGCGACAAGACGAGAGATGTTAGTGTACTACTCCTACTCCTACTACTACAAGTGTGATTTGTAAACAAGCGTTAGAGGTAATAATAGCGGTCAACGGTGACCGGATCATCCGGTTGGTGGGGACCGCGTGGCAGTGATAGAGAATGACGGGTGGGGCCACTCGCAGATGGGCTGTTTCGCCGGTGAGGATGACCAGTTTCGACGGCGAGCGGCTTGTCGTGAAGTGGGCAGTACACTACGGGTGGCACTGAGCCACTGACAGTTTAGTTGTGGGGAAGTGGGCCCATGTGTCAGTAGATGAATGGAGTATACGGAGTACGTGGGTGCAGGAGTTTTTTTTATTCTTTTTTATTTTATCGCCGGAAGAAAAGGGCAAAGAAAGGGAGCAGCATGGGCTGGGGAGCAGAGACCCCTGTTTCGAGCGAGTAATGCGCATTTAAGAACGTTACAACGCGAGATTACTGTTTTGTCCGTCATTAAATAGCCAACTAATGCTGACAGCTCAAGGGCAATATCGGAAGGTTTACAATTTTTTTATTTTTTCGCGGTAAGATCGGAGGGAATGAATGCTCGTGGCCTCGTGGGAGTGGAAAAAAAAGATGAGCCCACAGACGCACACGCGAGGTGATTACCAGTTTAGTCGCTGACATGGCTGTCATGAGAGGTGTGGGTCCCACTTGGCAGTGATAATTACTGTTTCAGATGGGGTAGGTGGCGCGTCTGATGCGTGCACGGAAAAGTGTGGGGGCTCTGTGGACTGGATCATCCAAGTTCGGGACACGTGAGGTTCTGGCTAGTGATCCCAGCGAAATTTGAATGTTTGCTCTCGAGAATTTTAATTTTTCGGAGGTTGCCCGTGCGGCATTCAGGCCCAGGAAGCAGGACCAGTACTTTTATTCGTCAGTTATTTCTTCGCGAATTTTATGCCGGAAGTTAGTTAATCAAGTTTTTAATCTAAGTATACAGCATAGTTCGAGTTCGATTAAGGCTCGGTTGAGCCTGCTGAAAAAAGATGAGCTAGTTTTCACATAAAGAAGTTAGTTCCGGACATAGTTTTAGAGAAGCCATAACAAAATTGCGGCATGAAAAGCATAGTGGATCATAATAACACGATTAATTAAGCATTACTTACAAATCTGAATTTTTTGTGTTTGTTTTATAACGATACTCATGTATATAAAATGTTTTTGGAAAAAATGCGTCATTTAACAATTTATGAAACGTGCTCGGGTAAAAAAAATTGGAGTAGCTTATTCAACAAGCCGAAAAGGAACGAGGCCAATCTGAGTCTGAACTCGGAATTCTGAATTGCTCGCTGTGAGGTGCTGTTACTGTTAGATCCTCCATACCACCCGTATCGTAGGAGTCTTTCTTAAGCAGTGTAAAAAGAAAGAGAGTGAAAAAAACAGCAACAACAGTACGAGCGATTTGCTACTGCTGGAGACGTCGCCCACGTCGCATCTCCGTAGATCTGGACGCGCCGGCACTGTGCAAGTACACTCCAATGATAGCTCGCCATGGCAACTTGCTCCATCCATCCATTCCTCACCTCACCACGCATGGCATGGCCCATGGAAGCAGCAAACATGTCGATCTACTGCCATACTGCCACTGCCAGCCCAAACCTATACGTACATATGTACGTACGCCCCTTGTAACCTCTACGCACCATTTGTAGTTTTGTACAGTGTACGTACGCTCCCCCCTGAATCTCAACCCGCGAGTACAAAAATGCACAACTGTGAGTCGCTCGCACGCGCCGCTGTCGATCTGTCGCGAAACGGAGGCTGGAGAGACATGGCCGGCATGTTGAGCAACAGTTTGGGTCACTGAAGCCCCATCGTTTTGCTTTTACCTATCTTTCTCAGCTAAAATTTAAACTTTTAGCCTTAATTTTAAATTATCCATCATAATATTTTTTTCCAGCTTTAGATTTCGAATCATCAATACTACTAATAAACATGCAAAAATTTTATCAATAAATTATTTTTTATTATCTCGTCTACGTGTTAATCGCTTATTTGAAAAAATTAAACGATCCCGACCTGATTTTGCAGGCGTTTTTGCAGCCGATCTCGCGGGCGCGGCGCCGGTGCAAACCGGTCCCCGGGCCGGCCGCGCGCACGGCAGCCGGCAGGCGACATAAGGCTGCTCAGCCGCCTGCGCGAGCTTCTGTTTACCAATTACTACTCGCGACTGCACCGTCTGCACGAGCGCTCGCTCGCTAGCTACCTTGCTCCGGCTAATCTGCTGCGAATCCGGACCTGATCTGCGGTGGATTGTGCTGTTGGTGACGGCGTTACAGTACGTGCTGCATCACGAGATCGCCTTGTCGTGTCCGATGTGGCGTGCTTGTGCCTGCTCCGATTGATTGTCACCGCACGCACGCGTGCAAGGAATATGACATGCGCTAGACGATCGTCGTGATTCGCGAGGTAGCTGTGTCACACATACTGATTTAATCGTGTTGTAACTGTTAGCAGTTCTGGCATCGAGTTGTGAGGGCTGATTTAATCGTGTTACAGTACTGTTAGTTCTGGCAGGGAGCTGGGGCGCGTGAATGACGATACTGTGTTTGTAGAATGGAAGGTATCACATCAATGGAGCCGATCTGACGAGAGATAGTAGCGTGGCATTAATCTGCCGACGCTGTTCTTGTGCCACAACCAAAATGGAACTGTTTAATTCAGCCTTTTCGTCAGTTTGCTCGGATTCAGTATCTGTGACTATTACGGATTTTCGGTGTATCGGTAGGACCATCAACAGTTCAATTTCACAGTATGACGTGTTCTGTATTTTGTATCGTATACTCTCTGGACTGTATCTGTGTCACTGTGTGCAAGCCTGCTTCTGTCGATAAAAGCTTTTATTGGGATTTTCCGGCCCGACGCTTCCAGCATAAATCGGCCGACAAGGCCATATTCAAATTGTACGGCCCACAAGTGTTCCCCTCTATAGCAACTTGCAAACGGAAAGAAAGAGATCATATCGGTGTTGGGCTTGATTGGGCTTTTGCCACCTTGGTACTCCCGTAAAGCCCATAACCGTGCCTTTCCCGGGCTATCTTCCTCCTAGAGAAAATTGCCATCTTCAACGGCCTCAATCTCACGGACCTGCGATTATATTCTTGGAATAAATTCATTTTGGGTCCCTCAAGTTGACGTTGACTCGTCGAGTCCCAAAATTATCCAAATCCACGAAACCAGAAATGCTGGCCACCTGATTTCGCAAAAACCGTCTAAAACAGGTCCATCGGCAATATATTGGGGTGATTTTGTTGACGTGGCTGATTGACCGGATCCAAAATACTAATGTGGCAAAAATAAAAAGTGGACCTTAACTGTCATCTTCACACTATCCTCTCCTCTCCCCTCTCCCTCTCTACTCTTATTCTCTCTCTTTTGGTGGGGACTTTGAGGAGTGATGGGCCTAGGCGCCAGTGCTAGTGCTAGCGCGGGTGCACGGTCACAACGGCGTCTGGCGTGGGTGGCAGCGGGCGCAGGGCCATAACTGCGGCAGCATTTCCCTGGTCGCCGGTAGCAGCAGATGTAGAGGCGCAAGTCCATCGACGAGCCCAAGACGAGAGGAAGAGAGAGAGAGGCATAGGCAGCCCAATCGGAGGAGGGAGGAGGACAGGGAGCGCTAGCAGCTGTTCAGATATGTCTAGCGCCGCCGCCTCGAGCTCTGCCTCTTCTCTAAGCTTCGTCTGCGGCTATCTCTGCCTCCTCCCGAGAGGGGGACAATGACAATAAGCACGTTGGTTAGATGGTGACGATGGAGTCATGGAGAAGGAGGAGGAGGTAGCGGTGGTGAGTTGAACGGCGGCAACGATTGGCAGGAGATCCGCAAGTCCCTCTCGCTCGTCCTCTCACTTCTCGCCCACCACATATTCCCGCCGCCGACCGTGCCGCTGCTCTTCAAGCTGCTCGTGCACTTCCCGTCATCACTGGAGCTAGCCACGCGACCATCATCCTTCAGCTCTTCTGCTTTCGGCGAAGAGTGGGAGTAAGAGAGAGAGGAGAGAGGATAGGGGCAATGGGAGAGTAAACTTTTTTCCTATTTTTCTGACATGTGGGCCCTTATTGCTGACTAGGATGCCACATCAACAAAACCACCCGTGCATACTGCCGAGGGACCAATTTTAGACGGTATTCGCTAATTCGAGGTCTAACATTTCTGTTATTGAGGTTGAAGGACGATTTTTAAGCTTGATGTGAACAGTAGGGACTTAAAATGAACCTATTCCTATATTCTTTCAGCCCTCCCAGACAAAAACTTAGTACTACTAATTTGCATCTTTCCGGGCCAAATGGTTGTGCTAGATCTTACACGGAGTCTTACTAAAGCTAATATCACACGGATTGTTTTCTAGTCATACCCGGAGTCTTGCCGGAAGACCCAATACATTTGTACCCAGTTAGGGAAATTTGAGGCCCAGATAGTTGTGCAGCTCGATCGGTATTCCTGAATTCAAAGCCCACCAGCTCCGTCTTAAACAGTTGCAAAAACACTTTTTTAGTAGTATAGGTTTTAACTTTTAAGTTCAGTGCCTACCCTAATTGTACAGTCGCAGACTGTGATCGAACTGCTCCAGCTAACTTAGGCCCGTTTAGTTCATAAAAAGTATTTACAAAAACATCACATCAAAGATTTGACCGGATATCGGGAAGGATTTTTGACATAAATGGAAAAACTAATTCCATGGCTAGCCTGTAAACCGCGAGACGAATCTTTTAAGCCTAACTAATCCGTACATGTGGGTTACTGTAGCACTTATGGCTAATCGTTGTCAAATTAGGCTCAAAAGATTCGTCTCGTCGTTTACAGCATAACTGTATAATTAGTTTTATTTTTTATCTATATTTAATGCTCCATGCATGAGTCTAAAGATTCAATGTGATGTTTTTGGAAAAAAAAATTAGGAACTAAACAAGCCCTTAGTTAGCGCTGATATAAATCAGTTAAAATAGGGTAGGTCACTCGTGTGGGGGAAAAAGGGAAACAAGTGGGTCCGTATGGTACTATGTATGTACACGGTTCACGCATTCAATTGGACAAACTAACAAAACCTTAAATAATCACCGAATTCCCGTGCTTGGGAGCGTTAAAACGTTGAATTGCATTGATCAGGTCGCTTTACAACGTTGGGCCCCACGGTCGCGTGTACTTTAACTGCTGGGAAATCAAACGGAATCCACAAGAGTAATATCCCATTCCCATCCATGCTTGGCCTGAAAAACACAGTACTGTAACAACCGTAAAGGCGATCAATCAATCTGACTCCCACGGCAAAACGGGTACTATAAGCAGTGTATATTACAAATGCGAAGCAATTTCTGTTGTCTCGCAGTTTCGCTGGCGAAGTAGCAATGCTAATCTAGTAATCTGTGTGGTTTAGTTGCAGAGCAAATAGGAGTTCATTACTCCACTGCATCGGATCTACCTTGGCTGCATTTTTGGCAAACCAATTTAAGTCCAAATTTTATGAAGCATCTGCTCGACCGACCGATCGATCTAGCCACAAATGCAATGGAGCTAGCCACAAATGCGCACCGCCGGAGTTCGTCGACCCCATTTCGTGCATGGGCGCGTCGGTCGGAGACACGGGAAATTATTGTATATGCGCGTCTGCGGACGTAGTACGTGCCCCCTGGAACAGCAATGATTTTGAATCCTAAATGAGGCCATGAGTGCATCGCCATAACCATGCACGGCCCATGCCGTTTGCATTCAGGGTCCCTGCTTCCTCACCTCACCACTCCATTTTAGTGTACGATAAAACTTGATGGATCCGGACTGCAGACGACGGCGTCGGTCTGCCGCTGGCTCGTGTTGGCTGGCACCAGTGCTACGGGATGGACAAAGCGGACAGCTGTTGTTTGCGAGGATGTGACATCATGATATCTGCTTGTGCTGCTACGAGCCTACTACTGCACTTTTTATTGTTTTTGCATTGGAAGCATATGGGTGGATTTGAAGTGGTAGTGGTAGACCTGGACACAAACATACGAGCAACGGCACAATGCTCAACACCAAGGAGCCGCAACTCCAGCTTGGCCTAAGAGCAACTTCAGTGCAAGTCAAATATCAAACCGTGCACGAGAAAACCGAACTTTACACACGGATGTTGTGTGTCAAAAAACAAAATCAACTCTCTAAGATGTGATCAAGCTGACTAAAATATTCGTTCTGTATGAAACCTCTTACAATGAGCAGCAGTGTAGTGAAGCATGTAATTCAGAGGTTTTTTATTTTATTTTATTTGGGTACTACGGCAAAGTTTTGCAGCTGGAACTAACGAACCATTGTTTTGTTCAGATTTAACTAAGTGCATAAAATGATTGATTCCACAGTGGAGATGCTCTAAGACGCGACTGGATGCGTCGTAGGGCTCAATGCAACAATAATTAAATTTCAACCGACTTATAGCAACGTCAAGAAAATCCAAAAGAGATAACACGCCACATAGGCAACAGAATACACTTTTATCGCTAACCCACCCTCCTCAATATTATCACATGCAACATGGACGTTAAGATACTAAAACATAAAAAAAAGAAGTAGAATCGATTGGTGATTATTGAAGATATCAACATAGTGTGGCGGAGTAGGTACATGGAGCACTTAAGCGGCACCAGCAACAACACGATCATAAACAAAGCCAAAATCAATATCGACAGAGGCGGAGCTTCCTCGTGGCCATCAAGGGTCATAGCCCCTCCAATTCTTCTTCATTTGTCATATAAAATATTGATTTGCTACTATATTTTATTAGCTTTTGTATCAAATGGCCTCCTCTTACTTGTGTAATTAATCTTTATATGCTAATGGTCCTCTCTGTTAATTGGTTAAGGGGCACATACTCAATATGACACACCTTACCATATATTTTTATGCTAACTTGACTAACATGTGACTAGCAAAATCAAGGCCACACCTTATCCAAAAAATTGTCTTCATGCCATACTTTTATGTCTCATTGACACATGGGGCCTAGAATATGATGATGATACTTTGCCAAATGTGATGCAACAACCAAACACATACCTAACTTGGTCAAACTTGCCTAACTTAAGTTATGGCATGATAAGGCAAAGTGAATGTGTGAACCAAACAACCCCTAAAGCTTTGCCACTGAATATCAATATGTTTAGTGCATTACACCAGTTTGGTAGAGAGATGTAGATGATACTAATGTTATTGTATTAAATAAGTGTAGATCGTGTTGGAGGAGCATGTAACTTGAGAAATAGATGACCATACTAGCATGTTTCAACAACAATGGCAATTGCCGTGAATTGTGCCTTGGCATTGGTGCAAGAGATGGCGGTGTTCTGATGCTCCGACTCCGAGGATAAGAACCAAGAGGCGAAGGTGTTCTGACCCTTGGGAGAAATGTCTTGGCGGGTAGGGAGTAATTGTATGTAGGAGCATATAGCGGACACGTGAATCAGAGTGACGGTTCAAGGGTAGTGTGATTGTTTGTTTATCCTAACAAATCATAGCCACGTAAGTGAAGCAACCAAAATAATTTATGGATAGAACTTTTATGTTCGTATTATTCACGATTTAATCTAAGACTAAAAAATACCACGATAAAGAACCCTGCAAAATTAATTCAAAATTAAGTTTGAAAAAAAATAAATTTTGGCTAAAGCTTATAACCCAACAACAAAACGATAAGATTTTATATCATCTCATTTCAAGCCGTAAGGCCATATAAAAGTTGCATGTTTTTTTATGGCAGTAACATTATAAAAACAGATTAAAAACAATAATGGATTGAAAAGAAAAACAATGTAGAGCAGGTTACCATAGTGGTCTCTTACCATGTGACATACACCTTTTGTCCATGCAACATTTAGGGTGTGTTCGCTTGTTTATTTGGGCAGTTTCTAACAATAGTTTTTTTACTTATTTTCCGTGAGCACGTTTCCGAGACTACTAAACAGGGTGTTTTTTTTTAAAAAAATCTACAGAAAGTTGTTTAGAAAAATTAAATTGATCTATTTTAAGTTTAAAATAGCTAATACAATGATGTTTCTCATCTTACGTGCTTGTTTAACCAATCTACCCTGTAACTACACATTGGTCCCCTTTTAAAGCTCATAAAAGGTAGAACATGTAGATTTTAATAGAAATTCATATGCACATTGAGAATTTTGTCTAATCTATATATGAATTAGCCATTCTTTAGGGATTTCATTGGGTGTTGGAAGCTCCAGCTTTGTTTTAAACGACAAAATATCATTTTTATAGAATTTGAATCATAAATACTAATTCACAAATTGTTTGACTCAAATGACCCTCAATAGGCTCCATGTTAATAGTCACGAGTGGATGCCATGGTGTTTTTTTTAGGGCTGCCGTATAGTGGAGTATATTTATTGGTTTTATTTGGTTTTTTTTAGTCCTTACTGTTGTTATTGATTAGCCATGGGGGACCCATGGCCAGCTATAACTAGGAGTATCGGATCTCTTGCGAAATTCTAGAACAGGTGCACTGTAGTGGGAGAAAACTCCAGTAAAACAAGCAACATACCGTGTGGGTTCCATCGTGTTCATGGCACATCGTATTACAGGCAAGTCTTGCACGGTGTTCATGGTAATGGACCTGACTAATGGGGGTCTAACATTACATGCACCAACCTACTCGGATCATGATGATGTTTTATTAGTAACTCCAGTATGTTTCTGTTCGTGTTGAAAACAAATTAAAAGGTTTTAACTTGGTTACAGTTAAGTGATGCATGAACTTGGTAAGGACTTAATAAGAGAAACAAAACTGCCTCCCCCCTTAGACAAGATCCAATGGCGACCCTGCTCATCATTTGGCCAGAGGTGTCGTAATCAACGTGCCCGTACCTAACGACATCATGTCGGAGTACTTAAGAACCCAGCTACTACTATTAATCCACGGACGTCGTCCTTACTAACCCCCTAACTCGATCAATCAAACTTTAACCTTGCACTAAATTACAGCGTGTAATCATCCACTATCACGGTGTTTCTTCAAGGGCGCAATTACACTCTCACCAGGCGTTCTGCACCACGGTCCTTGAGACCGTACAGTTCGTACGATGATGCCCCAATTCCTTCGCCGAAGGGGCAAACCCGGCGGAACCTTCCCCGAATCCCAGGCCTCCGCGCACATGGCGACATTGCCTGCCTGCCGGCATCAACCTCCTCCGGATCAAGATCGATGAACTGTAAAGCCGAGGCGAGGCAGTGAGACCCCACTGCCCGTGTGCCGTACGAATGGCGAGCAAACGCCGAGCAAAAGCTGCACACTTTACCACGTACTCGCATCCACCTGCCCATTGGTTTACCGCTTTCGCGGATGGACGGGCCCATCCCGGTGTACGCACGCGGCGGCTGGATCCAGCGTGCGTCCAGCCATGCGGCTCGCTTCTGCCCCCAAATCTATCCGCGACGCGCTCCGTGCCATTGCATTTACGGCATTTAACCGTGTACGCGACGCGCCAGCCCAGCCGGTGTTTTTGCCCGTTGGATACCACCCTGTCTCTGACTGACCATGGCCGTGCTCCCTATCTGCCCCGTATAAATACCGCCTCATAGGCAAGTGCTTCCCCATCCCATTGCAGTGACCAATCCACACTCATCCTCACCCTACTGACCAGCTTCTTCGCTCATAGCTGCTCGCATTGTCGTCCTCACGCTTTCGATATTTGGGTTTTCTGGGTTGTGATTTCGCGATGAGGACTGTGGTGGTGCTTGGCATTGTGGCGATGGCGTGCATGGTGGCAATGGCGCAGGGAGGAAACTTCTTCCAGGACGCGGAGGTGTCGTGGGGACAGGGCCGGGGCAAGATCGTCGACGGCGGCCGTGGTCTCGACCTGACGCTTGACCAGAGCTCCGGCTCTGGGTTCCAGTCCAAGAACGAGTACCTCTTCGGCAAAATCGACATGCAGATCAAGCTCGTCCCTGGCAACTCTGCCGGCACCGTCACCACCTTCTACGTAAGCTATACTACTTATTAGCTTAATTAATCTCCTCCCCAAAACGCAGAAATGGAGCTGAATTTAGTACTAAGTTGAAGCTGATGATTAATTCTGTGTGTTGTTGTACATGTGCAGTTGTCGTCGCAGGGGTCGACGCACGACGAGATCGACTTCGAGTTTCTCGGGAACACGACGGGTGAGCCATACACGCTACACACAAACGTGTTCACGCAGGGTCAGGGCCAGCGTGAGCAGCAGTTCCGCCTCTGGTTCGACCCCACCACCGCATTCCACACCTACTCCATCACCTGGAACCCCCAACACATCATGTGAGACTCCCCTCCACAAAAACCAACTTTGTTTGTTGTCGCTTGTCGCGCATGGTTAATTCTGACGTAAACGTGTACATTTTTTGTTCAGATTCGCGGTGGACGGGACACCGATCAGGGACTTCAAGAACCACGAGGCGAGGGGAGTAGCGTTCCCAAAATCGCAGCCGATGCGCGTGTACGCGAGCCTGTGGAACGCGGACGACTGGGCGACGCAGGGCGGCCGCGTGAAGGCGGACTGGAGCAAGGCGCCGTTCGTGGCGTCGTTCCGCGGCTACAACGCCGACGCCTGCGTCTGGTCCAACGGCGCGCAGCGTTGCCCCGTCGGCACAATGGAGACGGCGGCCTCTACCAGGAGAGGCGGCGGTTGGTGGAACCAGCAGCTGAGTGACATGAGCTACCGGCGCATGCGATGGGTGCAGAGGAAGTTCATGATCTACAACTACTGCACTGATCCCAAACGCTACCCCCAGGGCGTCCCTGCAGAGTGCAAGCTCCGTTGAGAAAGACAACACGCACGCGATCCATCAGATGAGATGGGGAAATAATGTGTTTTGAGAACGATCGATGTAAATGTACTAGTATGCATATCGCATTCTTTCATTTGTTTTTGTAACACGTACGTACCAAGTTTGATAAAACTAGTGAGTTGCTTTTTGGCCATGAGATGGATGGATCGCTTTGGTGTTTTTCTGGGCATGTTTTCCGTGGGCTGAGCAGCTGAGATGAGATGCTGGCAGGTTTGGACATGGACACCCTGTAAAAGTGGAGTCTTGTGTGTGAGGAGATCGAGCTTATCCGGTTTTGATTAATTAAACCGAGGGACCAACATTCGCATCTGCAGCTGCAGCAACACTGCAAATGAAAACGTCCAACCATTTTATATTGAGAATGATATGAACTGCTTGGATTAAACAAAACTAAGATCGTACCCGGTTTAATTATAATTAACTAGGCATGATTTATTATTATTATTATTATTTGATTCGCCTCCCAAACCGCTCCATTGCAGAAACTGGTTCCTGTACCACTCCACTGCAGTTCAGGTCATCTGCTGTCAGACTGTCAACACATGACGGAATAGAACCCAATGGGCAATGCAAATGAGTTTTAGTACAAAGTTGGCAACGGAACTGATAGTTTAGGACAAAGTTGTGGATTGGATCTTATTGGGGGTATTATAAGGGCTAAGATCCGAGTAGTAAACCACCCACAAAATAAGATAAGTCTGCTAATGGGGTACAAGCAAGTGCGAAGCCAACCAGCCCACCTACAGAGGACAACCAACCAGACCAACCCACACTCTTCGAAAGCCCAAATCGGACCAAAGCCTTCATCCGGCCCAACTTCTCCGCATTCAGGAATTTGGAATGCCCAGGACAATTACCGGCTTAATAACACACGACCAGGTCTCTTCTACCTTTGTGCTGAAAACAGATAGAGGACCGTCAATTTGGAATTTTTTTTAAATGATATTATTTTAATAAAAATCGTAAAAATAGTGTTTAGTTGATCAAAGTCAAAAAAATGGTAGCCTATCGACCGCCCATTGTTCGATAGGTGGCCTATCAAACAATGGCAGGTTGACAGGGTCATATTGAACATGTGCATGCCGAAATGGCCCGCCATAAACACCTATCGATGTGTGCCAAAGTTTGACAGGCCCCGCCACATGAGCCTGTTGTACTGTCGTAGGTTGATGGGTCTTGCCACAGGGGCATGTCTACCTGCCGCAGGTTGACATGGCCCGCAACTTCCTTTATTTCACGATAGCATGATTTTTTAAGGATATTCAAAGAACATGTCGAACTGCGGGAGGTTGATAGGTCCCTATCAACCTCCCGTTATTCGATAAGTTGCCAATCGAACAATGGGAGTTCGATCGGCTACTAGTTTTGTGATGTCACTAGACCGTTATTTTTTGATTTTCTTTTCAAATAGCAATATTTATAAAAAATTTTTTGTCATTTTGCATTGAGTGCCGAATGGATGGTGTAAGCATGTCGTTCGTTGAATTATCCACCAAATCTCACAGCACTCAATCTTGTCACAGACTACTCATAGCAATATATTCGAAGCAAAGCTTTTGTCCTTCTTTTCCAGAAGACTAAAAAAAATACCGAGAGCATCGACCTGAACTTTCCACGGCTAAAAACAAAATTACCAATGAACTTTGAAGGTTCAATTGCAGCATGTGAAATCATGGCAGTACTGAGGGCAAAGACTAAAGCGCCTCGCGCCTTTACGGTGAGCCGTGCTATGGGCAATTGGGCATTGGAGCAGGTATATCCTCTCTCGTACAGCACGGCCAAACGGGCTGCTCGCATCCAAAGTTTGGAAACCAACCACCGCGAAAACCGCGAGGATAGGACCGCGGCCAGCCGAGACGAAATCAAAGCCGTATCCATCCAGTTTCCAGTAAAAGACCTGTCTCCCTTCGTGCCGCGCACTTACGCCAGACGCAGCCACCACGCCGGTTTTTATCACAAACACCGTGGACGACGATCGAGTAAATTCACGCCGCTCATCACGCGTCCTACTGCCAACCGGACACACGGCCCATACTACTGTATCTACTGTTCCTTCTCGCCGATCGATTCTCCACTCTGTGCCACGTCCTGTTGCTCCTCCTCGTCGGATTTTTGTTTTTCTTCGTGTGGTTTGTGTGGTCCGATGCGATTTCAGTGGACGCCGCATGGGTTAGCCTCATACACAGGCCGCATCAACCGACGTGCATGCCGACTCCTTCTGGCATCTGGCGAAAGTGCCACCCCTACGTGCCCTTAAATTGCTGCACATCTGACATCCCCTTCCTTTCTCTCCTCTCTCCTCCTCCCTCTACAACACTGCTCCATTTCCTCTTGCAACTCTCTTCACTTCGACACACCAATCCACATTTCTCGGATCGGTGTACGTCCGTGGAGTCTGTCTGTCTGTCTCTGCATTGTGCACGGATCGATCGACATGAGTGGCGCCGCACTCCGGTTGTGGCTCGTCGTCGTCGTTGCTGCTACTGCGGCGGTGGCCGGCGGAGAGCACAATTTTCACCGGGATTTTGACGCGGTGTGGGGGAAAGGCAATGCGAGGTTCCGTGACGGTGGGAGATTGGTGGAGCTGACGCTGGATGAGCAGACGGGGGCGAGGCTGCAGTCTAAAGAGAGGTTCTTGTTTGGGAGGTTCGATCTCGAGATCAAGCTCGTTAAGGGGGAGTCTGCAGGGACCATCACTTCCTTCTATGTAAGTTCTTGGTTGGCTTGATTTTTCCTGTTAAAATTGAAGTATTTTTCTCTTGTTTGTGTGAATTGCTAAGATCGGTTACTCGGTTAAATTAGTGTAGATTGTTTTTAGACGATAGTTCAATGAGTCTGATAGACTGACACTCGTCATTCTTGAGATGAATTTTACTTCAGGGCAGAAAGTTTTAAAAAACTTAAGAAATGGTCGAGTTTATTTGTCCCTAACTGCCCTCCACCATTAGCAGAAGGGACCGGGTGAGCGGTGATTGGGGTGAATTTTGTACTTGGAGCAGCATAAATGTGGGCAATTGGTGAATTCAATTGGCCTCTGCATTTAAGTAGCAGTAAGATAGATCAGGTACACCCATCGTGGGTTCATGTCATGAAAAAAGGAAAAAGAACCATTCAAAAAAAAAGGAAAAAGAAAACACTTAGTTTTGTTTGGTGACAATGATATCACTTTCGCCAACAATTTTTTCCTGCATCATAATATTTCTAAAACTCTGAGCGGTAAAAGACATCAATTTCCGCAAATGCACGCATGCTTGACACGTAGTGCTACCATTAGCCAGACAAGACAAGTTTCAGCAGTACTCTCTCCGTCCCTAAATATTTGACGTTGTTGACTTTTTCATACACGTTTGACCGCTCGTCTTATTCAAAAAATTTAGTGTAATTATTAATTCTTTTTCTATCACTTGATTCATCGTTAAATATACTTTTAAACAAATATATAACTTAACATATTTTTGACAAAATTTTTTAAATAAGACGAGCAGTCAAACTTGTGTTAAAAAGTCAACTGTGTCAAATATTTAGGGAAGGAGAGAGTTTTAATTTACAAGTCAGTTTAGTCATGGTGTCCACGTTTAGCATATAGTCCAAAGTTTATCTAAAAAAGAAAGACTTATTCGGCTGAAGGCATATACCTGGCTGAAATACCTGGTTAGCTAGTCATGGGGCACACGTTGACATCCCTGATTCGTAAGTTGGGAACTAATTAATCAACAAACTAACGGCAAAGCAGATTTGCAGCGGCGGCGCGCGACACGACGAGGTGGACTTCGAGTTTCTGGGCAACGTGAGCGGCGAGCCGTACCTGCTGCACACCAACATCTTCAGCGATGGCAAGGGCGAGCGCGAGCAGCAGTTCGTCCTCTGGTTCGACCCCACCGCCGACTTCCACACCTACTCCATCCTCTGGAACCCTCACAACATCATGTAAATTTCCTAATACCCTCCTCAGAATTGAATTCATACACAAACACATATTTCCTTACTTCCATAAAAAGTAAAACATATTCTATAATAGGATGAAACGTTTTTTATACAACGAATCTGAACAGCTTTATGTCTATATTCATTTTACTAAAAAAGTTATCATATTGGGTTATTGATATGATTTTCGTGGGTAGATGGATTGGAGTACCTGTGTACTTCAAGTACTCCATCTGTCCCAAATAATCAAGTTTCAGGTGTAACGAATCTGTACAAACGGCCGTCCAAATTCGTTATACTACAAAACGTTTCGTCCACTATTAGACTTGTTTTTTTATGAGAGAAGAGTATGTGCAACACATCTGTGATCTGAGATGCTTGTGCAGACTCTACATAGACGGGACTCCGATCAGGGTGTTCAGGAACAACGAGGCATACGGTGTGCCGTTCCCGACGAGGCAACCGGTGCACGTGTTCGCCAGCATCTGGGACGCCGAGGAGTGGGCCACGCAGGGCGGCCGCGTCAAGACGAACTGGTCACAATCCCCCTTCGTCGCCACGTACCGCCGCTACAACGTCACCAACGCCTGCGTCTGGAGGCAAGACGCCGGCGGCATCGGCGGCTGCACAAGTGTAGGAGGACTTGGGTGGATGAGCCAGAAAATGGACTGGTGGAGCTGGATGACGCTCAATTGGGTTCGCATGAACTACATGGCATACGATTACTGCTCCGATCGCAAGCGATTTCCGTATCGGTTTCCTGCAGAATGCATCATCCCCATCGGCAGAGCGTGAGTTCGTTTTGTGTTTTTGCAGAGGGGGAACTGAATAATCGTATGTGTCTTCTGGTGTTTAGGTTGGGTTGAGCTGTGCAGGGTAATGTGAAGGTATCTCAACTCGTTCCTTTTTCCAGGAATTCTTTTTCCTCTTGCTTTTGCTACGAGTTACGAGGACTGTAGAAGAACTTCTTGTTTTCAACTTTTGATTTGTTCAAGAAAGGTTGTCTCGTCCCAGCTTTGATTCTTGGCGCTTTTGAGACGGGCGGGGTAAGGGTAACAAAGATGTCTTCAAATTGGGCCACTCTGGCTGGATAGGTTTATTGGGCTGGCCGTACTGGTGAAGTATAAGTGATGGGCCCATATGGTTGTTAGTAAGGCCTAGTATAACTCAGGCCATCACAGGAGAAGTTTGACCTTAAGTTGATATAAAAGGGCTAATTGGATCCATGCAACTGCAATTTGTCAAAGTTAGGGATATGTCATCCGTTAGTTAATGACATGTAGAGCCCACATAAGTTAATGACATGTGGGTCATGATGGCATATCTTCAATTTTAAGAAATAGTAATGGCATGGATCTAATTTTCCCTTGATAAAATAGGCCGAAGCACACAAGGGGATTGGACGGCTATTAATCTCTATGTTACACTACTATAAAGCAATTTTCATTCTTTTTCCTTAGATGTGTAGATACTTTGAAGAAAATCTTCAGGTGAATTCAACCATGTACAAAATGATGATTTTCAGTATGATGTGCAATTTCAAAATTTTAATGTGCACGAACGAAATCATTTCTTACTGTTAGGCAGAGAGTATTATCCTTTTTTTTTTTGGTTGTTGCTGCCAAAATCTCAAATTAAGCAGTAATTGTTCTGCTTTGTGTGTGCACAGTGCACCGTGTTGGCCTGTCCTCCCAGTGTTCCCCCCAATTTAGCTACCACAATGACATTTCACCAACAACAATCAATCAATGGATGCAACCATCCGAAAACTTTGAACCTTATCTTCAGGGAGTTCATCACACCCTCTTCTCTGAAAATTGAAGTCCTCACGGTTCTTCCACCCTCCCTATCAGGCATCAACATCCATCAGAGCACCCGAAAACCCTGCAAACATATATTCCTGCATGGTGACCACGAACGGAGCTACTGCTATTAATTTGATTGAGATCAGCAGAAGAGCAAAGAGTCTAGTCAGCCAGCTGCTTCCAACTCGACTTCAGAATCCAGATTGCTACAATGTGTACGTCCTTCTCATGATAGGACTAGATGATTTGTCATGCAGCAGCAGATAGAGAAGAGGTTTAATGACTTGTGTAGTGGCATGATGATATGGAATAATGTATGGACGTTGGACGTGGCTCCAAGTCTGAAGAACTCGACGTCCGGCCGGCTGGCCAAAGCCAAGCCAAGTTGGTGCAGAGTCTGATTATATCTAGTTATCTACGTGCATGCAGATATTCTTTATAATTGCAGTGAGCACGACTGGTAGGTCAGCCATGGTAGCCGTTTATGCAGATATTGCAGACATGCACTGGACCAGACGCCGCCGGCTGTATAAAAGACTCTTTTTTCAGCTTCCTTTTCGTATACCTTGGACATTGTATACCGGTGGTTGAAATATACTACTATTAAACACTCTAAGATTGCTCAAAAGGCATTTAAAGATTTTACGTGTCTCCAATATATATTTGTTTTTTTTCGGATTTTCTGTATAGAGTACTACTAGAGTAAAGAGTTTGTGGCTTCAATTAGTGTGTGTAGGTTTATGAATCCACTGCTGCATGCGTTGGGTGGGGGTTGATATCTTTGCTAGGGCTTGGTTCTGTTTGTTCCGACCAGGAGGAAAGATGAAGCGCATGCGAGCACCACGACTAAAAAAGATGACAAAAAGGCGACAGTTTTGAGAGTAATATTTACTAGTAGGATTTCAGACAATTAACAAAAGGTACGGCACAATTCCTTGGATCACCCCATCAGCCATGCCCTATTGCCCTACCAGCCGAGATCGAGCATCAACACAACAGCAGTACAGCACAGAAACAATCATTCTGGTTACGGCTCTGAGCCTGTGATGCATGTGTTCGAGCATGGATTACAGGCATTGGGACGCTGCAAGTCTGCAACCGCATACGTGCACAAACAATTACTCTGTCTCTCTCTGCCCCTGGTCCAGCAATCCAGCATGTTAGTTCCTCCTCCATAGCATGGTGATCATCATGTTACTTTACCATGTTATTATCGTTGATTATTTGTTTCACACCTCCAAAAATTAATTTTCTCAGCAAAGCTTTTTTTACTAAATTACTAAGACCACTTAGATCTAAGTTATTTATTAAGTTCAAATAGATGATCCGCAACAATAGTTCAGAGCAAATATGTTACATGTCCTTTTGGAGTACATTTGAAAACTCTGTTTTGGTGATTAAATAAGTTCATTCCTATCACCTTGGTCCCCAAATCGTAACATTTTTTTCCCTTGAACATAGGGGCAGACCCAGGAAAATTCAAAGAGTAGAACTCTACTATTATAGACTAAACAATTTTCTGAAATTTACATGGTAAAATCACATAATTTAAAGAGGATTATGGACCTAGGCTTGGGCCTCAAGCCCTAGCTGCCCTAGGCTTGGTTCCGCCCCTGCGTTCAACATTTATTTTCTATCTACTCACCAATACTACTTTTCTATTAGTAAGGATATAAAGATGCAAATGAAATCATGGCGAGAAAGAGGGAGACATGGTTTTTAAAGTGCCAATTTACTGGTTTATTTACTCCACGCCTCTAATTAAAAACATGTTTTTTCAGATTGTAATTAAAAACATGTTTAAAAAAAATTGCATTGCTGATAGCACTTGGTCTGAGTTATCCGTTTTTTTTTTGTTAAAATGTTTTATCTCTATCATTAAGTAGATAATAATGGGGACAATTCAGAGAAAAACTGTTTCAAATGGATGATATACGTCATTTTTGTTTAGATTTCAGAAACCCTGTCACTATTTCAAAATCAGATGCACAGTGTATTTACATATTGCCCTGATCGATCCACTACAATTAATATGCATTCTTTCATCAGTGACTGACTTTTATACAAAGAAAATAGATGAATAGGGTACTTTTCGTTAAGAAAATGAAAGGCATTTTAGTCTGAGTTCAACAGTGCTAAAATATACTAGGTGGTTCGTGCCAGTACGCACCGAATCTCTCACCAACTGATCTCTTCAGCATTATAGACTATAGTGACCGATTAACTTTGTTGTCACCATTATCCAAGCTAATATATGTTTCAAAGAAGAAATAAAGTAACACACGTGTCCCTCAGAGGACCACCAGGCCAGCAACACAAAGTGACCTCCATGCATTAGCACTAATCATATCGCCAATATGGTTAGTCCACTGAATGTAGCATGCATTGTGGCTGACTAGTTAGCTACAAATACGTTTTAGCTACTTCACCAGATTATTGTTATTAATCATGTACTACTTTACAACTCTAAAACTTACTTTTTTAAAAAATAAAATAAAATTTTCCTTTTACCGTATTGCTTGGGCCATAATCAAATAAACAAATAGATAATCCACGATAATAATACATTAATACGATCAATATTCTGTTTTGAACTGGGCATGCAGGAATCACAGTTGGTGGCTAGAGAGAAAAAAAAGACCGGCCTACAATTCATCAGTGCGACTAGCTGAAGACTCTGATAGTCTGATATGATTCCTAACTTTACCAGCCGACCCATGATCAATCTGCCTAGAAATTGGCTACTCCACTTGATCGACAGAGATGATAATGTGATATAGGAATTGAAGGCCATGCCATTAATATTGCAACATGATTCTTGCATGCGTAGCCCCCTTTTGATTTATCTGAAAAGGATAGGTTTAACAAGAGCTAAAGACGGTGGACAATTGAATGAGATGGGCATTGTTGTGCAGATAAGGCCCCGTTCGTTTCTGCACGTGATGTTTGGATTATTTGTGCGCGCAAAATGAAATAAGTCATTAGTGTGTGATTAATTGAGTACTAACTATTAAAAACTTAAAAAATGGATTTATCTATTTTTTAAAACAACTTTTATATAAATTTCGTTTGTAAAAAACACACACGGATAATCATTTTGAAAAACGTGCTAACCGAAAACGAGGAAAAAATACACTTCTAGACTGAAACGTACGGGGCCTTAGGTCTAGCTAGTGGAGTGGAGCACTTGTCTAGGCCATCTCTAGAAGAGTACTGTACTATAGGGTATATGCATTGGATGAGAGCGGTGTGTGTCTGGGGTTCTGCAGTTTAGCACGGCATGCAGGATACGTACCTTGTCTGAAACTCTGAATATATATCACTTGTTCAAGACTTCACGGGACTGCCATTTAATTTTTCAGTACGTACGCATGCATCTATGATCAGTCAGTTGATGCATGTATTTTTGAGTGCGATATTGATGCTACGATAATTGGTAGTCGATGGACATTGAATTGGTGAAATAGGGCGCCTTATCTGATGCTTCAATTGTGCGTTTAGACAGTCGGTTAAGCTGTCGCTGTGATTTGAGAAATTCAGAGCGCATGGGCTAAGTCCCATACTCCTATTTTTGTCAAGCCGCAGACGGTGTATGATGCGTAGTCGCCTATGGCGATCTTTTAATCCACACGGAATCAAAATTGGTCAAAATCTGCCTATGCTACGGAACGGCCAATAGATCGTTAAGGTGTCCACTTGGCGTTACCTGATTCACTTTTCTGAGTATGATGGAGGTGGCAGTTAAAAGAGTTACAAAGATTCGATTTCGTGTAGTAGCTTTATAGTTAAGGAGTGTAAAAAAGATTATAATTCATTCATGTTCATTTAATTATCATGCAATTGACAAGCAAGCAGTAGCTTAAATTTCCATAACAAGCTAGCTAATGAATAAGACATCTAAACAAACTACTAATCTGCTCTTATTAGTTCGGTTCAGTCACATCATTTTTAAATTCGCACCGTTTGTTTTTGCGTCCATCACACCTCTTAAAATTCCGTTACTAGAGTTGCAATCTCTGTGTACTTATCAGTGTGATCAATGCATGCATTTGAGTGTCAGCCCACGACTCCTCAGCTATACGATCAAAATAGATGACGAGAGGTTGCCGATCATTCGGTGCAGCGAGTCAGAAAACCGTCGATTAATTCCCTGCAATGCATGCGCGTGATGCACCAATCAACAATCATATCGCCACTGAAACTGAAGCAAAACTAAGGCCCCAGAACCAGAAGACGCAAACTGGCTAACCAAACCAAGCCGTGTGATTCTGACCGTGTCGACATCATCGATAAGCTGTACTACTGTTGTATGAATCCAGCTCCTCTCATCTGGTCCAACCATCCGACCGAAAGCCTACCTTCTTGGCCTATAAAAACCACACCTTGCACAACAATCTTTCACCACAACCCAACGAGCTAAGCTACCTGATCGAATCAAATCCAATCCAATACAACAGTGCTACAAAATGGCTTCTTCCAATCCGGGGAGAACGTTGTTAGCACTGACGATTCTCTGCTCCGTTAATCTGATGATCGCCGGCGCCGCCGGCAATTTCTACCAGGACGTGGACATCACCTGGGGAGACGGCCGTGGCAAGATCGTCGGCAACGGCCAGCTCCTGACGCTGTCACTGGACAGATCATCCGGCTCCGGGTTTCAGTCCAAGAACCAGTATCTGTACGGCCGATTCGACATGCAGATCAAGCTCGTCCCCGGCGATTCGGCCGGCACCGTCGCCACCTTCTACGTACGCATCATCATCAAATCTCGATCATGATAATTGCTGCTTCTTTCTGACATGTTAAAAAAGTTTGCTGATCGAGTTGGTGTTTGCATATGTATATGCAGCTTTCGTCGCAGGGGTCGCAGCACGACGAGATTGACTTCGAGTTCCTGGGGAACGCGAGCGGCGAGCCGTACACGGTGCACACAAACGTTTACAGCCAGGGGAAAGGCGGACGCGAGCAGCAGTTTCGCATGTGGTTCGACCCAACCAAGGACTTCCACACCTACTCCGTGCTCTGGAACCCCACTCACATTCTGTACGTAAAACAAAAATACTACAAGTATTCGAGCCTAAAAATATTTACTTAATTTTGTACATTTGTTAAAGGCTACTTCCTTATCTTCTCCTATTAGCTACCGAGCCTCGCTCCAATAATCTTTATTGCTACTATTATACTATCAGTAGAATTACGTGAGAATACATCTCCATATTTCTACTACTATTAATTAGGATAAAAGTATTCCCAAAAAGTAGGATAAAACTATAAATCAATCTAATCCTTTGAATTAAAATGGATTACGGTTTATATTGAATTCTACTGGCAGTAGAAACCACCAGAGTGAATCTCATACTATATTATAGTAGAAATTTGAGGAGATATGCAATTTGTTCAGATTCTCCGTGGACGGGACGCCGATAAGGGAATACAGAAACACAGAGGCAGCCACAGGGGTGGCGTACCTAAGGACACAACCGATGCGGGTGTACGCGAGCATGTGGGACGCGGAGGATTGGGCGACACAGGGCGGTCGCGTGAAAACAGACTGGTCCAAGGCGCCGTTCACAGTGTCGTACCGCAAGTTCGCGGCTAGCGGGTGCACGTCGCAGGACGCGGCGACTTGCGCCAAGTCGACGAACCCGTGGATGTACCAGGAGTTGGATAGCTCAGCACAGGACCGACTCCGACAGGTGCAGAGGGATTACATGATCTACAACTATTGTGCAGACACATATCGGTTTTCTCAGGGTTTCCCTCCTGAGTGCTCAGCAAAATAGGAAAGAGAACACATGAAAATAGTAATTCTAGTATTCTATCGCTGTATTTGTTGTCATGTAAAAAGTAACCGAGATTACAATAAGGAAATTCGACGAGATTGCACGTAACTTTATTTGTCAAAGCTGGCTTTCATTTTCAAGATGGTGTGACAAATATTCTTGGGTGCAACTAGAATGGTTGAAAAAAGGTTGAGGGAACAAACTGACCACAATCTTTCATCACAGGGGTCCAACTTGCGCACCAATGCGACTTACGCGTCTGGTCTCTTGGACCATGGGCACCCAACCTTGTGCGCCCGTGGTCATGTGTGTTTTGTTGGGCCGGAAGCAAGCCCAGTCCAGATTCGCCTCAGATTTGATGGTGGGCTGATGGAAAATGAAGCCCATATATGTCGGTAATAGACAGAAAGGCCCGGTAGCATGGTCTCCCTTTGTTGGATCATGCACAGTATTGGGCTTCTCATTTGCTCCACTTTGCAAGCCCAACAAGGCCGCTTTGTGATTAGGATTTGGTCATGGAATGGAACCTGTTTTGTCCTACTCTGTAAGACTGTACCTGCAATCCTTACATGAAAAGCGATAGATCATAGAACATGTTTTCCCTCGAACAAGAAGAGCAAAGCGAAAGGGATACATCCCAGATGAATCTGTCGGCACTCGTCAGCATCAGCATCGTGCAGAATAGCTGAAGGACTTCTCGTTGAACCACACGTCGTAGTAGAACACTAAATAAAGCACAGTCGCGGCGACGTTGCATGCGTCGTCCGGTGATCCGATCACAAGTCACAAGTGACAACAGATCCATCAGTTGAGGCGATGCAAAATTGACCTTTGTCTGAACACATTCCAGGTTAATCGCGACGCAAAGGTCAGAATCAGATCTGCCCCGGCGCCGACGACGAGCCTGCGGTGTGTAGTGGTGCTCTCCGTTGATCACACAGGCCTTTCAATTGTCAATGCAGAGATTTTTGGTCGAGTGGCTCGCGCTCACCGTCAGGCATAATCTTACAGGCAGAAGGAATCAGACTGAAACCTGACCGGAGACCAGATGTGGATGAATTCCCGTCAGTACTATTACCATTCTTTTTTTCTGATGATGGCAATTACAAATGTTCAGTATTGATGAAATCATGAAAAGGATTGGGCGATAAAAATTTTTCAGATGTGAATTTCTGAGTTCAGTAACCAGATAGGATTTTTTTTTTTTTGAAACTGAAGATAGGATTGTTACTGTATACAATGGATAATGATTGGGTTGTTTGATATTTTCAGTGATGATTGGGATTATTAGTGGTAGAGCCGAAAACAATGCAGGATTTCAGGCACATCAAAGCTGGATCAGTAGCACCAAAAGCACCATCCTAACATTAAACTCCATTGGAAAGCAAAGCTTTATTTTCTTTGCCGAGTACGGTAGCCTCTTGAGCGCCGCACCACTGTTCGGCTGGACGCAGGCAGTGTCCAGAGTTCAGAACAGAGTACACATTTAACCTCTCAGCTAGCTATAATCGAGTTGGATCCAGCTCGATGCTCATAGATCGATCGAGTTGAAAGTTCAGCAAATGCCTTCTTGTTGCTCGTCAGTGCTATTAAAGCCACCTTTAAATTCGGATAGGATTCAAGGCCATGCCTTTCATCTCTCCAAGATGCCTGACAAACTAGAAGTATTTGAGTTGTTTCATGCCATGTGCAATCACATGTGTTCTCCAAGCTTATAGTTAAACAGATAGGATGATTTTGTAGCCTGCATCTCCATCACCTTCCAACTGGACATTAGTAACTGAAACCAAGTAGTAACAAGCAACTGCGTTATCTTCTATCAGGAAAGAAGCATCTGAATTTTCTCATGCTTGACCAAATTAAAGTTGTCCAGGACTATCTAAGGCCTGATCCAATCCAAGAGGAGGACAAGTCTTGTACGTATAGAGCTGTCCGCCGGAGAGGGACTGGTCCCTGAATTAGCAGAGAAAGTCGCTTTTAGAATGCCATTGATGCATCAAAGGTAGCACTCAAAGGCTAATTAGGGCTACGATGGTCCTCTAATATATAATCATATGCAGGGTTAGGCCAGGCCAGTTGGCTCTACTCAGGTGTGCCAATTATGTTGGTGCTGAAATTGTGTGATTATTTTGGATGGATGTACTGAATCTAGAACTTGCAATGAGTCCAAAATCAGCTACTGTGTACCTATTTTATTTGTGGTGCGAATATTAACCTGTGACTGTGATTCTGTTAGGCAAGTAAAATCTCAAAATGTAGCAGCATATCTGGAGTGGATGCATGTAATCTCCTTTTTCTTTCACTTGTTTCAGGACCATTTTGCAATCATCAAATGATTAATTAATCAAGATAATGTGGTGTACAGCTATGTAAGATCTTGGATCATTTAGTAATTGCACTTATGATGTTTTCTTGCTTATGGCTTGCAGAAAGAAACATGTTACATGTGTGGCAAGAAATAGTGTGGACCAGCAGCAAGACAATTTCTAGAAAAAAAAAACTAGAAGAGTCAGGTAAAATAAAATGATTTCAATAGGGCCTGATTTGTGAAATTTATATGAATTTTTTTTAAGAATTACACGGTACAACTTAGACACTCACAACGCACACACACTCACCCCTATCCCCTATGAACGCACACACGCAAACCCTATCCTATGAGTATCTCCGAAGACTGGGCCGAAAAAATTTTGAGATTGACGAAGTCACCACAGACGCTTCACTGTCGACGGGTACGTCGCTTACCACTGCAAGCACAAAGCTATTAAATCTTAGAAAATTCATTCCCACGGAGAATCGAACACAAGACCCAGATGCTACTGAGGAGTCTTTTGTAACCACTAGACCACATGCCGTTCGCAATTTATATGAAAATTTTATTCTACGGATGAACATGTTAGCTTACAAAAATATTCATATGCAAGTTTTTTTAGAAGTTCATATACAAGCTGACACTTATAGCTCCTTTTGACTTGTGAATGGCAGTGCAGCTGTTACTAGATCCCTGCAAGTTTTATGCAATGCAGAGTGCCAAGGAGGAGGCAAAGAATGATAGCATATACCCCACCCATGAATAAACGTTGTGGACAACCAATTATTTGTCTCTCTGTTGAACTTCATAAATTTGACAATGTTGGTATGCTGTTCTTGAGTCTATCATTGCACTACGTACAACCAGCTCAATCATGCTAGATCGGCACTAGCGCAGAGTTGTTTCCCCCCCATGGAATTGAATTTAAAGCCCTCAAAGAAAATGGACGTGTTGGTATTAACCCCCTGATACTACCATGAATTATTTGGTATTCAAACCAAGACTCAAGGAATGTCATTTTTCCTCCTCTAACCCCAAAAAGAAAATGTAAGCACTTCTTAGCCTCGAAGGACAATGCAAGTTTGATAATCCATGCCTTATTAGATGGTTTGATCATCTATGCTGATGATGCTTATGCTTATGTTTCATGTAGCAATCAATCGAAAGCACAGGTTAGATGCCATGCATGCACACTCTCAAATCCCTATCAGATGACGCCCAAAGAGACATAATGAGGTGACAAATCAGACGGACGTCGGTTGCTTACTACTCACACACTGTATGTACAGCTAACTAAAATGACATTTAGCGAACATATAACCCAACAGGAAATGGGTCATCTTGTCATTCTCCTCTGCATTTTCCTGGTAAGTTAGCCATTTCTGAAGATTTCCTAGAGATTTCTGGTAAACGGTAACATGCATATTCGGTCATGTGCTACGGGCTACAGCGTACATGTTGTCAGATTTCTTTTTTGTTAACACTGAAAATTCATCCTTTGACTTGTCATCACGAAATACATTATACTAGCGAAGTGTTGTAGTGTGTTGGCAACTGAAACTGCAAGTAACACTCCAATATTCAGAAAATTCAGATGCTAGCTGAGTAGCTGAACAGGCTGGTCCGTGAGACCGTGACCTGCTTGGAAGGATAAGGCAAATCAACCACACAAGGCCATTTTCTTCAGAGAGAACAACATCACGGCTTATTCTTCCGGTACTCGGTACTGCAGTAGCAGCAGCGATCTGTTTCTATTGGTGAATTTGGCTCGATCGATCAGGCTCGTGTTGATCCAATCCGACCGACGATGGACGAGCCTATCTATCTGCGTGATCTGTCGGTGCGGCCACTTGTCCTAATCAGAAATTGCACACGCATTTCACATCGCCCAGTGAGAGACAACTGAAAGTCTGGAGACCTGACGGATCATTACGACCCATGTCCTTCTCGTGCATCGATCGTAGTACTAAAAATCTTGCCCATTTCGTCGTCTTGTGTCCTGTGACTCACACAGTACTCACGGTTAAACAAGAGAAACCAGCTGAATCCAGTAGTGATTGATTTGCATGAATCTTCCATGCTGAGATGATGTGGATTTCTCTGCTTATCTCTGCTTAATCGTATCTTAATTTTGGCACTAATCACGAAAGCTCCGTCTGTCGAACCAACATCCTTATCGTGAATCGTGATAGATTAAGATGCTTAATTTTTTATTGATCAATTAAAGAGACTGTTTGCGATTAGATTATGTGAGAGGCTGCTACGTAGTACTCGTACGTACTCTTAATACTCGTACGTACACAGGTGTTTAAACATCTGGAGAGTGGAGACTGCAGCATCTTCTTCTTGCATGTAATTGACTTGGTACTAATTGGCAGCCACTGTCGATCAATAGACCAAGATCAACTTATTTCAACGCACAGTCTATAAGACAATTGACTGCACCACGAGTAATTAATCAACCAGACCAAAGATGACACTTTGAAAGCAACAACATTTATACAGTTGCAACGTACTAGACCAGATCACGACCACGTATGCAACAATGCAAATCGAGAACAAGGCATGTATGTGCGTGGCATATATTACACATGAATTGGTCATGGACACGATCAAAGTTACACGAACATGGCGTGGCTTACAGCTTACTACGAACAGAGAAAGGAAACCCCCAAAAAAGAAGAATTTTTACCACCAGCTACATTAACATTACACTTTTTACCCCCCAAGTGCCAAATCCTTTATTTATTTATACAGCCGTCCGGCCCCCATCATCTTCTTCCCCATCTCCGGCGATCGATCGACGACGAACTCGAGCTCGAGCTCGATTACATGGAGCACTCGGCTGGGATTCCTTGGGGGAATCGCTTGGGATCAGTGCAGTAGTTGTAAATCATGTACTTGCTCTGCACCCATCTCATCCGCTGCTGCCGCGTCAGATCGAGCTCCTGATTGTACCATCCACCGGCGGCGGCGGCCCCGCCGGAGCCGGGCGCGGCGTCCGTGCCGACGGCGGCGCCGCACCGTGTCCGGCCGCCGGCGGCGACGACGCAGGCGTCGGCGCGGAAGCCGCGGTACGAGGCGGAGAACGGCGCCGTCTTGACGCGGCCGCCCTGCGTCGCCCAGTCGTCGGCGTTCCACAAGCTGGAGTAGAGCTTCATTGGCTGATTCTTCGGGAACGCGATCCCCTTCCCCTCCAAGTTCTTGAAATCCCTGATCGGCATGTCATCCACCATGAATCTGCACAAGAAACTCATGTCAAAAATTGGAGCTTTGGTGGTAAAAGAACCGATTTTGGGAGTAAAAATGTGATCTTTGGGTGTTTGCTTACATGATGTGCTTGGGGTTCCAGAGGATGGAGTAGGTGTGGAAGTCCTTGGTGGGGTCGTACCAGAGGCGAAACTGCATCTCACGGTTGCCCTGACCCTGCGTGAACACATTCGTGTGCAGCGTGTACGGCTCGCCGGTCACATTGCCCAAGAACTCGAAGTCGATCTCATCATGGGTCGGCCCCTGCGACGACAACTGCACAAAATCACAAAAAACACAAACATCATCAGCCATTCATTCACACTAACGCACTTACATGATCGATCGATCACAATTTACTCACGTAGTAGGCAGTGACTGTGCCGGCGGAGTTGCCGGGGACGAGCTTGAGCTGCATGTCGATCTTGCCGTAGAGATACTCGTGCTTGGATTGGAATCCGGAGCCGGATGTTCTGTCCAGCGTCAGCGTCAGAAGCTGGCCGTTGTTGAGGATCTTGCCGCGGCCGTCTCCCCATGTGATGTCGAATTCCTGGTTGAAGTTGGCCATCGCCATGCCCAACCAAGCAAGCAGCACGATGACCAGAAACTCCATTCGAGCCATTCTCAAACAAAACAAACAATCTCTAACACCGAGAGTAGTTGTGATTGTCTGATCGATGGGAAAGCTCGAAGCTTTTTTTGTGCGTGTTTAGTGTGTGAGATTCAGGGCGTGAGATGGGGTTTATATAGGGGTTTGGAGCGAAGTGAGTGAGAAATGAGATGAGATGAGCTCTGACATGCCGTGACATTGCCAGCCGTGTAAATGGGTGTGAGTTGGCACC
Organism: Leersia perrieri; assembly: GCA_000325765.3. Lineage (NCBI taxonomy): Eukaryota > Viridiplantae > Streptophyta > Magnoliopsida > Poales > Poaceae > Leersia > Leersia perrieri. The sequence continues at coordinate 19,533,920 of CM002484.1, forward strand.
AGAGAGGCGAGAGCAGCAGAGGGCGCGACGACGCGATAGGCTCGCGTAGTAGCAGAGTACACCCAAGGTATTAAAATCGATCGAGACGTGCAGCAAATTCTGGATGCAACGGCTCGTTTCCTCGTAGCTGGATTTGCCATCTGTGGTTTTGCGATCTCCGTTGTGTGCACAGATGGTGGTAGAAATTTCTGATCGTTATTTGGTACTTCTTCCTCCGGTTAGAAATATACGGCCTTGGTTAGCTTATTTTTAAATTAACTAATGTTATATAAAAAAAATACAGAGTGAGTACCATAAAGATTCAATAAATTGCAATACACCCATCTCTTCAAAGGGGTTTCCCACCATTTTTCTGGATGACAAGATGCATTGCTAGCTAGTAGCAGGACATGGTCCAGCAAATCTTGTGCTGGTTCTTGTGACCACTCACACCACGGTCACACCATTGGTGCCGGCGTGTTCACTTCTTTTGCGTTCATGGATCATGGAGTAGTTAAGTTCAATCAACTGTTGTTTTTCCAAGGGCCGATTTGTTTACAGAACATCAAGTGCAATCATCAGCGTGTGCTACAGTACTGCAGAAAATACAGCTTGCTATAATTGCATGACAAGGTGCATTGCTTTCCTGTCAGAACTCAGAAGTACCTTAATTAACCATAGTGCCCTACGATATACAAATACTGGTTGTCAAAAGCTAACTCATGGTTTATGAAAGCTTAAGCCTTTATTTGTAGAGTTTGCACCATGAATCCATGATTGTTCAGCTCCGGAGCAAATTTTAAAGGGAAGAAATAGCATATTCTAGATACACAAGCAGGAGTATTGGATACAGTCTCTTTATGATGATTTACAAATGCTGCCTGTGTTCCGCAGAAGTTTTAAAATGTCATCATTTTCTTTGGAAACATACTCATGCCAACTCAATTCTGCAATTATGAAACTGATCCAGACATTTGATAAGGACATGTACCAGGCATGGGAGCTGAAGATACAGGATGCCAATGTAACCAACCAACCACCGTGCATGAACTAGGTGTTGTACCTTTCAGTTTTGATCAGCTATGTCACGGAAAGTTCTCAAGATCAAATACCTTAAACTGTCATTAACTTACAGTGCTCGGTGGAGTGTTAGAAATCTTGAACTGTCAAATACCTTATCTACGGGCTGTGCATGAAGGTTTAGAGGCTTAGTGGTTTACTAGCTTCGTTCCTTGATATAAGGTATTTTCCGTATGTTAATACATAAGGAGTACTTGTTTCTCTGAAATCAACGTTAGAATATCTAAAGGGGCTGCATATATAATATTTTTAGCCATAAATAGTCCAATAAAACTATAGAGCTTGTTTACTTTATTGTCATTTTTAGTCTTTCAAGTATCTTACAATAATAATTTTGGCATATTTTAATATTACCAATTTCGATAGTGTTGAATATGTTAGTTTAGAAAACCTTACTAAAATCTGGCACTAGAGTTCATGTGATTGTGAAAGCAAAACTTTAGTACATCTGAACAATAACGGGAGATCTTTTCATCGGTACAACTCAAACGTGCCAATATTACAGGGTTAACAAGTGGGATATACTACTATATCAGATGTATGATACCAGTACCTTACATCCATGCATCTAGATATTTCGCGATGCATGCGTGGCTTACGTACCAATGCTCCCTCATCACTGGTACATCTGCATGCAGATGCATTGCCATGATATGGTACCATGAATTGGGATGGCTGGGCTGGCTGGGGCCGTGGTTGATCGTGTGCCAGCTAGCCATAGCATATAGCTACATCACTCATATGATGATGTGCACGTACGAGTCCAAAGTTTTTATGTTGAGGTGAACGCTCACACGCCTGCCTGCCTGCTCCCCGCCATTAACACAAGCAGCTGGCTGCCTGGCTACTGATCTGAACCATTTCTCTTTTTTTTTTAGAAAAAGAAGAACTTTGATCTGATGAGATTTGGACCCTTGCCGGATGCATGGGATGCGCTCCGCCGAACGCCATAAACGCGTCCGATTGATTCCACTATTGATGGACCGATCGATTGATCAGAGTCGCCGGCATCAACTAGCCTTATCATTGCGACCGATGATGATTCGTGCGTGCGATCCACCCCATGGGGCCTAGCTCTCGCCTGCGTGCGTTTATTGCTGCCAACTCCAAAATTGTCGCCGGACGAGACACAGTGTGTTCAATACTCCCCGTACCTGTAACGTCTGCCACACATCTACGGCTACGATGGTTTGATTTTTTTTTTTAAAAAAAGTGTTCCATATGAATAATACAATGAAAAATAATTTATAAATAAAACTTTTTTAAAAAGATTACATGGTAACGCGCCTCGCTGTTGACGGGTACGTTGCTTACCACTGAAAACACAAAGCCGTTAAATTCTGAAAAATTTGTTCATACGATCACATGCGCTACTGATGCTCTTGTAGTAGGTTACATGCCCGTTCGCTAAATAAAACATTTTATATTTATACTATTGACATTTTAAATTTACTATTTAATAAATAGGGTGAACAAATCTTAAAATTAACATTAAAATTAAGGTATAAAATTTAAATTTTGCGAAACGATAGAGCCTACTCCTCCATCCAGCTTACTGTGGTCTGTAGTGTTTATAAGTCCATCCCCCGAATTCAAACCATACTCGCACTAGTGGCAGGGGTATCGTTCGCGGAAATTACATATACGTGTCTGCGAGTACAATGTACTATGTGAAGTTTCTAGAAAGCACAGCACAAAACCAGCGCGTGCATTCGTGGTTTGGACATACACCTGGCCTCGTTCGGTGACGCGGCCGTGCCCGTGCCCGTGCCCGTGCGTGCGCCCGGAATCCGCCGTGTGTCCCCCGTGCGCCGCGTTGGCCGCCGGCACGTGTTGTTCTCTGTTCTCTCGCCTTATCCACTGCCACATTCGCCGTACTAGTGCGTGCGCCGACGAGACGATTTTCGTCGCATCCCCGTGGCACCTTGCTGCCCTGCTTGTGCCTGGGGTACTCCTCCGTACTAGTAGTACTAGTGGAGAGCATATGATCATTAGCCAAGTTCGATGGATGATGATGAATCGATCGATCCAGTGCAGGGCACTTTAAATTCGTGTCATCCAATCTCATGGATGGACCGCCGCTTGGCTAGCTACCAAGGGCCGTGATGATTCAAAGCGTTGTTTTGTTGCGTCATTTAAGCCTGGTTTAGTTTCCGATAACTTTTCAGAAAAACATCACATCAGACACGTTTGATCAGAAGTCTGGAGGTTTTTTTGACAGGAACGAAAAAACTAATTTCGCGGCTTGCCTGGAAACCACGAGACGAATCTTTCGAACCTAATTAATCCGTCATTAACACAGGTAGATTACTGTAGCACCCATGGCTAATCGTGGAATAATTAGGCTCAGAAGATTCGTCTCGTCGTTTACAACCTAACTGTGCAATTAGTTTTATTTTTTTATCTATATTTAGTGCTCTATGCATGAGTCTAAAGATTTGATGTGATGTTTTTTGGAAAAAATTTTGGGAACTAAACGGGGCCTTATGCACTTGTTTAAATTTGGCAGCTGCCACATTCATGGCATGTACACCGTAACCCCATATCGCCGATTAGACGGACAGCGCCAACTCTTTTCTTATTTTACTCCGGGCTTCATGTGTCTGAACCAGGGTTTCACTTACCGTGTGCCATCCCCTTGCCACCCTCAGCGGTAGCGCGGTTACCGCGTGGCAACCGCGCGGCAACCGCGGTAACCGTGGTTTGCCGCGATGAATTCAAATTTTAAAAATTTGAATTCAACCCGCGGTATGATCGAGGGAACCGCGTGGTAAGCCGCCAAGACGATTTTTCGATGTAAAAAGAAGGAAAAAAATAAAAATAGGATGGGGAACAAATTAGGGTTTCCTTGTGGTCCTGTGAGCTAAAACCTTATTTCCTTTCCTACTTTATGAATAAACCGGGCCATATTGACCCATTTAGATGGTTTTTTCTTTTTTCCTGAATTTTAAAAGTATGCATGCAAAAAATTTGTAGCAAACTTCATTAATTTGTATATTTTTTCACCATTATTGTCTATAAATCATATATTATTTATGAGAATTTTTTGAATTTTTTTAATACTTTTTTAAAAATTTAAATTCGGTGAAATTCGTCCAAACAAAACCGTGGCTTTCCTTACCGCTACCCAGCGGTAAGACGCGGTAACCGTGCGGTTACCGCCGGTAAGTGAAACCCTGGTCTAAATACGGGCCAGGATAATGTGTTTGTTTGTTCATAGGATTAAACTTACCGAGTTACGTTACCGTACCTAATTACTATTTCTATCCTATAAAATATAGCAATCTTAAACAATTGGCATTTCAAACATGTCCAATTTATTGTAAAAATTAGCATTACTATTTAATGGTAAAACCATATTTTGGCAAGTTAAAAAGTAGAGGTAATACCAAATATTATGAGAAGAAGTGTGTCGAATCTTAGTTTAGTAGAGGCATTATAAATATTTATTAGCAAAACAAATAGACCTTTTTTTTAAAAAAAAACTTGCTAAATAATGAAATGTTTAAACAATCTGCACAACCCCTGTCTAAGAATATGAATATGTCTTTGTCCAGATTTGTGATTTGTGGTAGAGTAAGTATCTAGTCTGGACTAGCTAAGGTCTTCCCTAAAAAAAAACTCGTATATTTTGTGGAGAGAGTATTTCTACGTGAAGTGAAACTGATCCATATTTCGTTTCAAACAGGGGAGAGCTGAACGTCCGTCGTCTCTGATCGATGATCGGCCATTGGGCCAGGGTGGCAGAAAGCGACGCGAAAGGACGTACGATGCTGTGCTGTGAATGCTGTGTTCGCAAATGGCCAACAGCTGTGCTCATGCATGCACGGCGATGCATGGCGAGAAAAAGCATGGATTGTTTCCTCCTCCTCCGCACCCTGGAATTAATTTCCTGCCCAGTTTAATTGGAGGGACTCTGAATTACCCAGGCTCGTCAATTCTTGCCCGTTGGCTGCAGTAAAAAAAAAAAATTACAGCCGTTTGGAGCAAATTTTACAACGTACCGGTACGCAGTTTTTAAGTTTTGTTCTAGGGTATGATGTTCGAACGTACAGTATGAGTGATCGATCTAGTACTCGAGGGAGGTTCAAATCGATAAGCTTCGGTGATATCCAACTCTGATGTTTGATTTCATTTCCGATCACTAACGATAGAAATCAAGACTATAACTATAAGTCACGTGAGTATGTGAATGTGACATACACATACTATGCGCTTGGAGTAATGAAAGTGTTTGCTTAATTGCTTATATGGCACTCCTCTTAATTCAGAACTTTGTATGTTGTTGCCTACTGCTTCCCCCCTCCAAGAATATAATCTATCTTTGAATTCGTTTACTCCTAGGATGTATTAAAAGTCACATTATGTTTTTGGATGGAGGATGTACTTCATTTGAGCAGGTAGAAAGATGGTTGAGTATGTGAGGATTACTTTGGTGATGACTGATGAATGATGATTCTTTTCTTGATTCTGTGGTAGACTTGGCAGGTAGTATGCCACCCTATCATATGACTCGCCCAAGTATATTTACGCAGGCCGCAGGCTGGTCAGGTGCATTCATGGGCCGACAATAATCAATAAAGTGGTCGTAATCCAACTAAGATCGGCCACGTAAAATCTCAAGACTTCTCCCAACAAGCCCAGAACACGATCAGATGGACAGAGACGCATCCAACCGCTTTCCTCCCGATGAGCCCATCTTCACCGAGCCCACACCTACTTGGACTCGGCCCAACCACATCACACCTGACACCTCATCTTGGGCTTGGGCCTCCACGCTAAAAACACTAGTGACTTCGACGGTTGAACTCGGTTGTTTCGATGACCTCACTATTTTTCTTCGTAAATGTTCAGGTATTTAACATTACATGAGGCTGATAGACTACTACAGAGTATCTTGGATTTGAGTATGGTATCAGCTGATGCTTCGAAGAAGGTTGTATCTGTGAGGAGATATGATCATGAAGTATCAATAGTTTTGCTCGGTAACGTATGTTGAAATGTCATTTTACCATGGTTCAGTTTACTGCGCCTTGTGATGTTTGTGCCTGCTGCAATAAATTGCTTGTACAAAAATAGCTTCTGACTGTGTTTCTAACCGGCAGCTTTACGTTGCCCATCTTCTGGGCTTCTGTTGTATGGTGTACACTGTATTTCAGGTGGTGGATTTATGTCAATATTGTTTTCTGTTCACCATGCCCTGCTTGCACGATAGGACTGAGGTTTGCCGAAATGTTGAGAGCTAAATGTGCCAGCGTGTTCAGGCTTCAGAATACAGTATTAATCTAAATGTTGAAGTCTCCTCACTAGTTGCTGCTGTTTTTTTTTATCAGACCACTGTACGACCATACTGCAATGTTTTCACTCGAGTTGGAATTAGGCAGTTAACGACAATGAGAGGCTGTTTGCTAGTGGTGCGCTCCACTCCATTTATGTGCTACCAAGTAGAGTACTGACATTGTTAAATGTCAGGTGATTTGAGCACAAAATTAATACTCCCTTGTTTCATAATATTGGACGTTTTGACTTTTTTTTACCACTTGTTTTATTTAAAAAGTTCTGGAACTATTATTCTTTTAACTTGATGGAGTATCAACTTTGCTGGAGCTCAAATACGGATGGAGATCTTCTGGAACTTGTATCCCAGAAAGATCGAATTAACGAATTGAAAGAATGTTGCAACACTTTTGAATCTCTAGTTTTTAATCAGACGGTTGAAAAATTTGTAGAGAAGAACCATAAGTAAAAAGTTTCTGTACTGGTGAAGAAAAGTTAATGTCAAGTACAGAATGTCCACTGGGGGACGGCCCCTACGTAGGAGCTGCAGGAATTAAACCACCTCTACAGACTACAAACTTCTCGACATTACAACATGTCGGGCAGTACTGCATGGAAATAATATTATCCTGCACTGGATGAAAACCAGTTTCAGCTACTTAATGTTTCATCCTTTCATTTGCCATGATTCATCAACTCTGTAAATATGGCTAGATGAATAAATGCTCTCGATAGATTTCCATTGATTCTCTGTAGAGCGAATCGCCTAAATATAAGTAGGTGCAGCTGGTTTGCAGTGCAAGAGAGATTGCGCACTGTACTGCTACCATTTCTGAATTTCTGATGTTACTTTAATTACAACATCAAATTAATTGGGAGAGGGGGGGGGGGGGGGGTGGCTGCATCCATGGGACACCATTGCTGCCTCGCTTCGAGCCATTTATGGCAACTCTTTGTACCACCCCGGAAATGCAGCGAATGATTCGACATCTGAAAAGGACCTATCTTTCTGGGTGCAGCTCGTTTTCAAAGCTAGCTCTCGATGAACAGTACCAACAAATACGAGTAGTACAGTGAAGAGGATTTCCAATGCTGGTTGAGTTGCAAAATTATTGTCACATATTATCTACTTGATTATATCTAAAAATAATATTTTTAGAAATACACTTAACAAACAATAGCTTAGAACAAATGATTCTAAACAACGCAGTAAAATACTCCCTCTGATCTTTAAGCTAACCAATGTCAAACATATAAATATAGAGGTAGTAAAGTTTTTTAGAAGACAATTATTTTTTGAGGGTGTGCGGCAAATAATTCGGTGAAGTAGCTGAAAAGACGGGAATACGACATTCTTGTTTCTCATTGTAGTGCACAATGTATTTCCTAACTCAGTTGGGAGTCTTGGTTGCTGATGCTTGTCTCACTCTATCGCCAAGCATGATGCATGAAAAGCCATGATCATTCTTGAAAAGTTGAAGGAAAAAAGGAGCTGGGTAAAGGCAGAAACATAAATAAGTTTAGCTTTGAGTTATGCATGCATGCAGTTGTGCCCAGGCTTTGCGACTTACATACCGGCCCATCCCTTGCTACCTATTTATATGGCAGTAATTGTAATCAGACAAGCACTATGGAACGTGTAGTAAAAAACAGTACAGGAAATGGGCCAAGAAAACAGCTTTTTACAATATCTGTTACAGAGTCAATCCAATATGAGAAAGTGATCAAAGTTAATTGAGCGCTGCAAGAAGACACGATCTTCGTTTGATCACGAATTGAGAAGCTGAAGCATTGGATGAAATTCATGCGGATTTTTCGTCGTTGTATCTGAATCGTAATTCCCGAGGTGGTTTGTGTCTCTTTCTGAAGCAAATGCCAAAACAAGCAAGAGCTGAAATCCATGAAGTAGCTGTCGAAACCTGTACGGTACTGATGAATTCATCAACGGGTCGTCTCGTCTTGTCTGTCTGTATGTATAAGCTCACGCAATGTATAGACCACAAAAGTGCAGAGTTACAGACACAGTAGCTAGTAACAGATGATGTACTAGGAAATTCAGCAGAACTAAAGAGAAAGAGAAGGTTCAGGACTAACATTGGGGAGTTTCAGAGGCAAACTGAGCAGCGCATGCAATTTACAAACTTTCAATACCTTGAAAAGAAAACGATGATGAAAATACAGTACAAAGCATGAAGCAGCAGCAACATTTTCTTCAGTGCTAGCTAGGCTGCTGCTGCTCTAGTACTCCAGAAAGATGCATGTTTTCAGTGCTACCTATCGTTGGACAGGTAAATAGTCCATTCCCTAAAGACAACGACATTAACCAACCACCGACGAGTACTCCATTACTACCACATCACGCTACTATACAACACAGCTATCTGTAGACTGTACCCTAGAGAGAGAGATACCCAAGGAGTTATATGATTATGAACTGAAGAGAGATCGAGATCGAGTACGTACGCAGCAGATAATCAAGCTGAAGAATGGGCATGCCCAAGACCGCCGGAAACGGAGAAGAATTCGAGCAACATGGAGCATATATGTGTTGTGTTGATTGATCGATCTCACACCGGTGAGCATGCAAAAGGCAGTCAAACTCAAAACCCGGCATGCATTTCCATTGCATACACAAGAGTGAGCCCTGCACTGCACACTGTGCTGATATCTACTGTATTCTCTATTTCTCTTTCTAATATGCCTCTGTCATACTCTCTCTCTCTCTAGCTAGACACATGCAATGCACAGAGAAGCACAAAGTGAGGGAGGGGATTGAAGGCTCATCAATGTGGTTGGGTGTGGCACTGCTTGCTTGCAGCGTGCGTTCCAGCCTTTCTTTTTGCAAACTGTAAAAATCCTAGGATCCTTACATACAGTTATTACCTCTGCCTCCTCTCTTCCATTGCCTATATTAACCTGTTGACAGCCACTCCACTACCAATTACTACTATACATCCTTACGAAAACATCTTTATTAGATTTGAATTCAAATTATTAAGCTTTGGTACAACAGTATTTTTAAAAACTAAATATTTGGTATAAAATTTGTACAATTAGATTTATCATCGAAAAGTGCTCTAATATTAGTTCAAAATAATTAATTACCAAGATGCATATGTTTTCAGTGAAAACCGGCAAGCATTCATCAACACCTCTCAATTAGAAAACGATTTTGTTTTGGTTTCTCTTGTCCTGTTGAACTAATTAGCATCAGAAATGAAGTATAGCTTAGCCGAAAATGTAGTTAATAATGGTAGCCGTAGTTGTCAGTGGTCACCACAACAGTACACTACACGCGCGCGCGTTGCTGCTGTTAAAACGCTCGGAAGCAGCGAGTCTTCCTTCGTTTTTTCACCTGTTTTTCTCTCTCAAATCTCTCGGCCTCCTCTCCTCCCAAAACCACCAAGAAGAAGAAGAAGAAGAAGAAGAAGCCGTACGCACTCGTCGTCGCTCACACGCCGGCGCGCCGTCGACGCCGCCAATGAAGAGGCGGCGGTGGCCGGCACGCGCCACCGCCCTCTGCCTCGCCGTCGTCGTGCTTCAGCTCGCCGCCGCCGTCACCGCGGCCAGGTCGCTTCGATTCTCCAGCAGCAGGCATCACGCGCACGGCCACGGCCACGTCCACAAGGCGGCGTTGCCGTCGTCGTCGCCGCCGCCGCCGCCGCATCGCGTCGTAGCTGGTGGCCGCGCGGCTGCTGCCTTCGACGCTGCCGCCGCCGCCGTCGCCGGCGGCGGCGTCCCTTGTAACAAGAGCCGAAAGGAGGAGAAGAGCGGCGGCGGCGAAGCTCCGTGCTCCGGCGGCGACGACGACGACAAGCGCGTCGTGCCGACGGGACCGAACCCGTTGCACAACAGGTGATCGATCGATCGTCGCGATGGCCAAGCTTGAAGACGAGCAAAAGCAAAAAATGCAAATGGGAATCGAAGAGGAATCATGCAGAGCAGCTTAAAAGAAAAAGAAAAGGAAAAAATCAAGGGAAGAAATGTATACAGATACAGGGTTCAGTGAGTGAGCTGAAATGAATTAAGCTAGTCATATGTGCTTGGTTGCATAGTGAGTTATCTGCTGCTGTTGCTCAACTGCTCATCAGTCATCACCTCTGTTCATCATGGACTGGATAGCTAGTAGTTAGGAGTATTAGCGAATAGCGAGTAGACTAGTATCAGTTTTTTTTTCTTTCTTTTTGGCTGCTGAATTCTATTTGCTCCTTTCTTCTCTGAGCTTTTGTCTGCCAGCACTTGGGTGTAGTGTATATTCTGTCTAGCTGTGTTGGTTTCTTCTATCAGAAAACAAGAATTGTCGAGCTCAGCTCTTCCTCCATGGGGTGTTTGTTTTGATTCCAGAAGAGGAAGATTCTGCCGTTCATCATGTCTGAGAATCACTTCTTTCCACCTCAAAAGCTTCACAAGATGTGATCTTCTGAGCTCTGAAGTAAAAGATTTTGGTTGTAGTTTTCTGCGTAGGAAGTTGCAAGAAAAAAAAATGATTCTTTGTGGGTGTGTTGTGTAGGACCTGTATCCTCGTGACAGAATGGGCTTTAGTTAAGAGCAATACTGAACACACGATATGGCTCTTTTAATTACTAGTTGCTCAGAATACACTGTTCCTACTCATCAACAGTCTCTTCGAACCAGCATGCATAAATGCCCTTGTACTCTCGTGTCTATGTCCTTGTTGTTTATTAGCACAGGCATTTGATTCTTGAATTGATGACAGGTTTAAATGTAGGGCTCAAAATCAGTACTGATAGCAGACGTACACAATGGCACATAATAAAGATGGCCACCAAAATTTGAAGCAGGATATCTCTGAAGATATGATCCCAGGAAAAAAAAGAGGGATGTGGCAGTATATATGGTGATTGGTGAGTAAGTATTGTTCCTAGGTGCGCAATGAGTAGGAGCTGCTCTCCATGGATTGTTCTTGATACAGAACCCTTTCCAGCTCTCAAAAAAATTTGATGAAGAGACAGTGGTCCAGCCATCTCCAGTTCTTGGCAATGTGTTTTTGAGCCTTTCTGTGGCTAGCTTGCAGGAGCTAAATCAAAAGCTGTCCTAATTCATATCCTGCTCTATATGTGGTAGTAGTAAAGGCTTCTGCTACTGGGCTGCAACTGGTTCCTGTCCTCAGGAGGACCTGGAAGGAAATGGCATGTGAACTTTGTAACCATCCAAAAGTATGTAGGAGTACCGGAGTAACAGCCAGCCAGGCAGTCACAGCTATACATCCGGTGTTCATGGCTGCTGCAGATTGGGTGGTCCATTGTACTCATAAGAGCTGAGGATACAAGTATGTGAAGTTCAGACACGCAATGTCCTACCCTGCCTGATACATACCCACAACCTCAAGGACAAGCTGCACAATGCAATATACCAGATGCGAAACAACGGTACAATTTCGCATAATAACATGCTTAAATGCGCGATGTTGCAACAAGTATTCATGATGTTTCAATACAAAGTTATACTGCCACCCAGGGGAGTGCATAGGAGTTATAGCCCGAAAGTTAAACCATCGTCACTGGTTATTAGGTGGATTACACATCTACACCTTTCGAATGAGGAGGAACAGCCTCTGGTCCAGCTCAAGGTTAGCGGCACTGGAGGGGTCTCCCTTAAGCATCATCAGAAGGCCACCAAATGAGGCATAGATCTCCCTAGAATGAAAAAGAAGGCAATTCATCAGATATATTAGCAGGAGTCTGTGTAGCTGCAGGTGCAAGGCCAGATTTACAAAATGACAAGGCAAAAATTTGTTCTCTGAAGGTATTTATATTCTTATAATTGGTTCACATGACAAAAATAGAATTAGTGAAGTGAATGTACTTGAATTGAATCAACCAAGTAACAGAAACAGTAAAGACAGCAACATTATGCATCTGAACTATTCAAACAACCTGAAAACCTGAGTTCTTTAGCTAGTGATTATTAACCTTGTTGACATATCTCACATGATACCAAAGTAAGAATAGCCTTTAGTGCACAAAGAAAGAAACCATGAAAAATCATTCTAAGATAGTTGCTTCAGCTGATTTCACATCTTTTCCATGAAATAACTAAAAAATCGACCACAATACATTATAAACTGGTTTTGAAAATAAGCAGGCCCCATCCATATTTCTAATGCAGTGATACGTTTTTACCTTGGACAATAGAAAAGTATTAGCGTGATCAATAAGACCATCGTGATGCATTCAAACTAAACAAAAAAAGAGATATTTATTCCCTAAAATCAAATACTGGAATACCAATTAAGGATCCTGAAACTGAAACAGAACATTCCATAATCGAAATTATGTACTTCATCGACAAAATTAATGGGATAAGCTCATCCAGAATATGTTGCAAACTGAGCAAAGAAACACTGATTAAACCCTACTAGATTATGATGAGCCATACTCCAGCTAGATTATTTAATTTGAGTAATTTTCAAGTTCAGAGAAACCTTACACTTTGGTGGCTTGTTGACCTTTGGCATCATCTGAGATCTTGTAAAGCTTTCCATGCATGACATAGTCAAACTTGTCAGCAAGTGTTTTTCTACCAGCCTGAAAGATATAAATGATATATAATGTTAACATCGTGCACAGAGTTCTGGCCAATGTGAGTCTAAATGAATATAGGCCCAAGCAACAAAAAGATAGTGATTCTACGCAACTAAAACACATTCTGAGCGGCATTTTCATAGTTCAACTGGGAGTATTTCAAAATCAGCTGGAGTCCCATAACCTGTGTGTAGAAGCCAGTGTCTGGAGTCCCATCCAGATTCAGAGTAGGAGCTAAAACCATGGTGAATCTGTCACCAGCACGCATTGGATATACCTCGGTAGCAACATCTAACTGCATATACATGTCCAACTGCTCACTACGAGCTTCAATGCGACTAACTGCACATATACATGGAAGGAAACTCATTACTTCAACAAAGATCTACACCAACATTAAGCACAAGAATGGTACTATAATTCAAAGATCTAAACAATGTAAACCAAACTAGACTAGAAAAAACGACGAAGTTCAAAATTAGCAAATCCATTGCTAACAACACTCTCGGAGACATATTTTCCGCAGAGCAAACCATGTAATAGATGCAGAGACCAATTCATCACACAAGCACGCAATTTTTTTTCACAGGGCTGTATAATAACTAGTAAAATTACCTCTGTCGAATTTCTTCCCATCAGGATCAAGCCTGGTGACAGTGAATATGTCCTCGAACAGGTGCTCAACCATCTTCCTGCTCAAGGGGGAGAAAAAAAACTTCACATTTACAGTGCCAAAGCAAGAAACCACCTAGTAGCAGCACAACAAACCCTCCCCCATCGCTAGGTCGCCGAGCAGAACAAAGCCCACGGTGGACTTGCAGCCATCGGGGGAAGGGGAAAGAGGAGGGGAATCGTACACACCTCGGCGGCGGTGGCAGAGAATCGACCTCGCCGGTGGAGGGGGCTGCGCGGCGGCGGCGGCGGCGGTCGCGAGGGAGGAGGGGAAAGACGGCGTTTGGCTGCGAAAATTCGGAAAAGGTTTTTTTTTTACAGGGCTGGGACTCGGTCGCCGTCGGTATGTATATGTGTGTGCGGAGACGATGTGAGGCCCCACATGGCAGTGACTCGTGGAGGTGTTTGGGTCAATAAGGCGGTAAGTGAAAAGAAGGGAAGACCAGGGCCCACATGGCAGTGAGTGGGTAAAGCATATCCTCCTCAAACCGCCGCCGCCGTCGCCGTTGCTTCCCGCCGATCCCCATCTCGGCATTAGGGTTTCGCCCTCCGCGCCGTGACGATGCAGATGTGCCGGCGGTGAAGTATGTTCAATTCCAGGCTTGGTATGTGGATTAGTTCTTTTGCCGTCACTAGTTTATGTCTGTAGCGATTTCAATTGCTGAGCGCCATGTAGATTATTTAGTTCTGAGTCGATCGTCCGGTGCCCAATTTGTTATTGTGGCCTTGCCTGTTGGAAGTTCAACTGTGGACCATCAGATTTTTTTATCTCTCACATTTTGCTGAAGCTCTGACTGCATAATGTAGCAGAAACTGCTGGTTACCTGTTTTCGTTGTGTTTGCATCCTGTATGATGAAAGAATGTGTTATTCTTCGTCTATTGATTGTCTTTCTCTGAAAGAAAATTCAGTTCTCATTTAGTCAATTCTGAGATACTCTTGGTCCATAGATTGTCTTTTTCTGAAAGAAAAATCGGTTCTCGTTTAGTTATTTTATTGTTGCCACCTTTGTAACAACTAACAAGTAGAGATAACCTTTTTTTTCTTGGAAATAAATAAGAAGGTAAGTATAGGGACAAATATTACTGCCTATAGGTGGTCCGTCTGTAGGAGAATTTAGTCTGGTGCTTAGTCTTTTTAGTTATTGCCATTGTCTGTTCTGGAAAATCATTGGGTGGTTTGTACACCGAAGAGGGAACTGCTCTATTCTGTAGTTAAGCCGATGCTATTCATATTTTCATGTCCATCTTTAAACATGCCAGCTTAGATCTTATTCTTGTTTGTATTTTTTTTACACGATATTGTTATTTTTTTCCCTCTCACACATGCCGTTTACCGCACCCTTCAATTCATGTTACCAGATTAGTCTATTAACATGCAATGTGTTTTCTTACAAGATGTATTGTCTGCCTCAGTTCCTGTTTCTGGGTGTGACAAGGGGTGATAATGTCTTATGCTCATGGAGCATTAGTAGCAGGGAATCTATGTTTACAAAAAGGGTCTACAAGGCCACTTACAAGGCTGCATACAAGGAACAGCCGAACAGGTGCCCCAATCTTGTACTGATTAAGCCTTATAAACGGCCAATTATGATGCACAAGCGCTACAAGGTGAGGTGACTGCACAGAACCCTTTATTTCTTTTTTAAAACATTGCAGGGAATATATTGTTTTTGTTTCTTGATGCATAGTTAGATTTGAAATTTTGTGGAATGGTGGATAACATCAAACTCTGTGCTAAACTGCTAATGAACTTCACGAAATTTTTCATAGATATTCGAATTTGTTTTGGAGAACCCTGAAATTTTGACAACTGTTTGGATAGGATCACCAGCCAAATGTAGCAATCTCAAACTTGGTCTACTCGGAGCACGGTATAAGTAGTCAGTCACTTCAGAATTTTTGCAGCAGCCCTTCTTTAAATTGGGACCTCACGCTCAGCTGATTTGGCAATTTCATTTACCTTAAAGGTATGCTACTATATCACAACTTCTGAAGCGCTACTTTAATAACTCCTGAACGTTCTGCTGCTGAAAGTCATTATGTCACTGCACACTTATCTTGAAGTCGCAGGCTAGAATGAGCAAAAGAGAATCCATATCTTCTGATACACATGGCTACTTGTTTTTAGTTTGCTATCTTTGCTCAAGTTTACGTTTTTTTGTTTACTCGTTTAGAAACAAATTGGTTGGCTCTTTGAGATTATAGTTTCTATTTCTTTTGTTCAGAAAGTTTTGATACTTCAGTTATTGTTTGTGCAGCTTGTTTACATTTAGTGGTTTTGGTTTACTGCCATGATATGTTCATAAAATTGCCTTTTCTGCTCTCCGTTTTGAGATTTCTTGAGTGGCTATTGTTCGTTGCACAACAATATAACACTAGGACTTGAAATTCTTGGGGTGAATGTTAAAGTTTATATTATTTTGAAGTTACGTTATAGGCATATGTCAATATTATATAGCTCCACATCCAAATGACTTAAATGTCATGGTCATTGCTTAACGTCTGAGATAGTTTGATGGTGACTATGAAATGATAGAATTTGCTAAGATAGAGGTGTGAGAAGCCCAGATAACCGATTACTTTGGTGGGTAACTAACGCTGGCTCATCCAGATAGGTGTGTAAACTGTAAACTGTTGCTACTTAAGACTTCCCTCTGTTGTGTTTAGGTTTTTCTCTGTCTGTCATCTCCCTTTCCTCTTTGCTCTGTTATCCTTTTGAGGATTTGTTCCGTGTAAATTACTCCTGCTGTATCTCTTGGCATTATGCTAAAAATGAACAATAATTTTATTTTTAAATAGATTTATGCTCTTTTCATGTCAATCTGAGATCTTTTACAAAAATCTTGACATGTATGATCTTTGTTGTATCTTCGAAGCAAGGTGCTTGTAGTTCATGATAAAATTTATCATAAAATGTCTTTTCAAACAATCTTTTCATGCATGATCATTCTTTTATCTTTCATGCCAATTGGTTAATGAACTGTTAGTTCATGGTTCAGAACTTCAGATTGATCATGCAATTGCTGATAATGGTCCCCATGGAATTACTGGTCTAATTCCATTTCTTTTTTCACTGCTCCACTTAATTTCAAACAAGATCGTGGACTCTTGGATAATGTTTACCGTAGTCTTGATTACATCAGATTTGCTTCTTCATGTTGCAGTCCTTCTGTTAAATATTGCAGTTGCATGTACATGGGCACATGGTTAGTACTGACCTGATAACATTAACTATAGTATACGTAATTTTTTTTTTTTGAGATGGTATACGTATTTTTTGATGGATTCCCTTTTGCACTTCTTTTAACCTAGGTGGCATTGAATGATATTCCCTTACTATTAGTAGTGGGATCATGTTTTAACAATAGTTGGTCACTCAAGGGAAATTTATCCTATATCCTTTTTTATCTGAAACATGCTGTGTGATGAAAATATCATTAGAAAAATAGGGATGGTGTCCTTTTTTATCTGAAACATGCTGTGTAATGAAAATATCATTAGAAATGTAGGGATGGTCCGATTCAAATTCCTGTTGGGTTTTCAGCCTCTTCAGTGTATACTATGAGTCATCATTAGCAAGGCAGGGATGGTCCAATTCAAATTCTCTATAAGTCATCACTAGCAAGGCAGGGATGCTCCAATTTAAATTCTTGTTGGGTTTTCTGCCTCTTCAGTGTATAGTATGAGGCTTTTATTTTAATTGAGGTGGTTCTTCAAAACCGCATCGCAATTCTTCTAGTACTCCCTGTGACGCGATTGTTTTTTTACATGTGATATAAATCATCTAGAGTGACCTTCCTGCATGTAAATTTTGTTCACTAGTTTGGAGCTTTGCGTTGTATGATAAAAATTTTGCCCAAGTTAGTGTCCTTTTTCTCTGGAATATGCCAAAGCCTTGCATAACTTTGTATAGAGAGGTTTTACTGAGATATGATTTAAGTATGAACTAACCTGCAATGTTTTTATGGCAGGTAAATGTAAATATAGATGCCCAACTCGGAGGCACAAAGCAATAATCCCAACGGAAATTTTAACTGCAAAGCTGTCCGTGGATGTAATCCATTTAATTCCGCTTTTGTATAATCTATTGGCTATTGCCCCTGTCTTTGAGCAGCAGCAGGTCATGGAGTTGGATGAAGTAGGAGTACATATCAGGTGATACCGTGATAGGCTCTTGTGAATTCATTCAAGTTGATAAAGTTGCATATACATCTCTCCGTGTTTTGGGACATGTTTCCATGTATCCCAGTGGTATGAATGTCTCTTTTTTCTTTTCTTTTCTTTTCTTTTCTTTTTTTGTGGTGTTGGTATCGATCGGAGGGGCAGAGGTAGTTCTCCACAGCCTTGGTATTTGCATGAGCAAACTGGGGAGTGCTCTCAGTCAAATTATTAGAGGTAAACAAGACTGTATTGAAGAGTTGGTGGGTGGAACCATACACAAACTAGCATGTTTATTAAGCACAAATCCCAGTGCTTTTGAATAATTTTTCAATGACAAAACCAATTAATCCGTTGCACACGATCATATATTGTATGAGCCATTGAACTTGTGTACTCACAAAGACCTTTTTAGATGAAAATCACAAAACCTTGATATGTGTCCCGTTCTTGCTTGAGTCTCATGTGTTCCACTTGCTAGAAAATATGTACTCTACTTTATTACTCTAATTATGAACTATGAGTGTAATTAATTACCTGCAGAGAATGCTATTTACATAGGCTACACTCTCCTCTTGTGTATCATGCACAGAAGTTTTATTTTCTCTCCAAGTGATGTTTAGTCAAAGCTTGAAACTCGGCCCTCTGTTCTTTGGTCACCAGGCTTTGTTGGCAACGTATCCAGTGGAAATCAACTCTCCGTGCAAATTATGCAAACTTTCAATTTGAGCCATATGATGTTGATCCAATGGTGCGCTTAGGAGAGATGGGAATGGTGATTTACAAATGCGCTTTTGCAAATCACCCCTCCCACCTCCCTTGAGCGCACCATTAAATCAACATCGTGTGGCTTAGATTGAAAGTTTTCATAATTTGCACGGAGAGTTAGTTTCCACCAGATATATTGCCGGCTTTGTTATTGCCATACTTAATTATAAAATTGCAAAGAAAGCAATTTCGATCTTTAACGATTAACTCTCGGTCAACTAATCATCTCGATTCGTAATTCCTTTGTCGGTTTGTCTACAGTGGGCCGAGCCCATGATGCTTGACTTAAGCGAACCCCAGCATGTGAAGTCCTTTGCCAGGTGAAGAAACCACCCAAATAATTAAAAATGGCACTTTCTTTGGTCATATATATTTGATACTTACGACAGAGTAAAATGCACCATCAGTACTACAACTCGTATCGACGTATGGTGTTTTGTTACTTATCTTATAATTTGGTCAAATAAGTTATACATCTTGATTGAGATAAGATTGAGAGGTGCAAATCTCATCAAATTTATACTATATGGATTATTTTATTTTAAATTAAATAGATGTCATTTTGACTTAACGTGTCACTCATGACCCACGTGGATATGCAAATGATAAAAAATAAGCAAACCCCATGTTTTTCACTTGCATGCACTTTTAATTTACACACTCACACATTAATCAATATATAACAATTTAATATAGTTCTTCTCATATTGAATCTATGAATGGTATTATACATGTTTGATTTTTTTAAGCTCAAACACAATATGCTCGTTTAAGTAATTTTGAAGATGAGTAACTACGTTGCACCAACCTCAAAAGTTATGGTATTAGGGTTTAGGATTTATGGTATTACCATCGTATTTTACTCTTTATGATAAGTCGTAATAAAACCTTTTAAACTCTGACCATCAATACAATATAAAATGCTTTTGTTTAGTCGACATCCATGTGGTATTAATATAGTTGTGTTTAAAATTATTTTTGTATGATGATATAATATAAATTCCTGAATGGCCAAAGTATAATGTTGACTAAAATAAATGTTAAATACCTTGTAAACAGACGGGAGTACTTCGATTGACACCCTCAAACTAGAGAATCCATTCCCGGTAGAAATATTTAGTAGTCATACAGAAATGATCACTCATCAGCGCGGAGCATATGCTGGCATGCGATTCCTTGGCATCTTCAGTCGATTGAACATTTAGCTATGAATCTTGAACAATCCCATCTGCCTTTCACTTTTTGTCCAGTGCTAGTATCCTACCTCGACTGGTGAACAAAAGTAGCAACATGCCTATATCCCTAGAGATCTCAGCAACGGCGCTCCAAAAGGGAATAATCTGGACTGTTGATATATGATCGGATGGTACACACTAGCCATCGCCTTGTAACGCGCATTATTTTTTCTCAAGATCATGGAACGCATAATGCTCCCCAGCATCTTGGAGAATCCCCAGTTTTTCACTCTGTCCAATCCCTGAATCTCTGCACTGATGAACAGAAATAGTAACATGGCAAAGTATCTCAAACAGGATGCCAAAGGACGCATTTGTTCGGTCAGTCTGATCAAAATGTCCAATACTCCAATGCGTTTGATAATTGTTCCCAACACGCAAGAAAAAAAACAACCCCGACATATTATTGTTGCCTCCTTTAGGCCCGTTCTGTACGACTCCCTCCACTTGTGCCTCGAACACACAATGTCACAATAGCAGCTAGGCCCCGGAGGTGAGACAAAACATCACACGCGCGTATAGAAAAATGCTTCATTGTTCAGATAGTTTTTTACCATTGAATTTTTTTTACTAGAACATTTTATGTCTGAACGATAAAACATATTTTTATATGCACTGAAACATAACTCCAAGCGTCTGACATTTTATCTCCTAAGGGACATCCGTGTTAGAAAACTAGCGGTGAAACCACATCAGTAGTTATCCACGGAAGCGATCGCCATAGAAGATTCTGACGACAACACATTACTGAGACACGATATTTTTTAGCGTGATTCGGACAAGCTACTCCACATAACACTGAGCACTCCTCGCAAATTCACAATATATATAGCTTCAAGATGTGGCATCCATGCAATTCTCATTCACAGCTGCAAGATAGACATGGGGGCACCACTGAACCTAACATGGGGCTCCTTCGGCTCGCTGCTCGCCACCGCCGTCGTCGTGCGCAACGTCCTCCCGCCGGAGGCGCACACCTTCCTCCGCTCGCTCCTCTCCCGCGCCGCCGCCGCCTTCTTCTCGCCGCCGCCACGCGACGCCATCATCATCAACGAGGCCGACTCCAACGGCGTCCCCAACGAGCTCTTCGACGCCGCCCAGCTCTACCTCGGCGCCCGCTGCCTCTCCACCGCTCCCGCTCTCCTCCTCCACAAGCCCCACGGCTCCGACGCCGACTCCACCAGCGTCGTCGCCTCCCTCCCCGACTCCCACGCCACCCACGACACGTTCCGCGGCGTGCGCCTTCTGTGGACGTCCGATCACCACGACGCGATCCTCTCCAGCGTCGTAGCGCCCTTACAACGCGGCGGGCTCGCGCGTCACCACCACCAGCACCACCAGCAGCGGCGGTTTCTCCGTCTCGAGTTCCGGCGTTGCGACCGCGACGTGGTGCTTGACGCGTACATCCCGTACGTGCTCGAGACGGCGGCGGCGATGCGGGCGAGGACGCGAGAGAGGAAGCTCTACACCAACAACGCTGGCTTCTACGGCGGCGGAGGCGGCGCCATGGCCGACGAGCACCAGATGCTGTGGAAGCCACACGCGTTCTCCCACCCGTCAACGCTCGACACGCTCGCCGTTGACCCGTCGCTGCGTGACGCCATCCGCGTTGACCTTCTCCGATTCGTCCGCCGCCGAGACCGCTACGCTCGCGCAGGCCGAGCCTGGAAGCGAGGGTATCTCCTCCATGGCCCACCTGGCACTGGCAAGACGAGCCTCGTCGCGGCCATTGCCAACCTCCTCGAGTTCGACATCTACGATCTCGAGCTCACTGCAGTCAACTCCAACCACGAGCTCCGCCGCCTTCTTGCTTCGACTCGCCCCAAATCGGTCATCGTCGTCGAGGACGTTGACTGCTCTCTTGGACTCTTTGACCGCACACGCTCGCCGCGTTCACACGAGAATTCATCGGCGATGATGCTGCAGCGGGAGACGATTAGCCTCTCCGGCGTGCTCAATTTCGTCGACGGGCTATGGTCGTCGTGCGTCGGGGAGAGGCTCGTCGTGTTCACGACCAATCACATCGATCGGCTTGATCCGGCGTTGCTCCGGCCGGGGAGGATGGATCGCAAGATCGAGCTTGGATACTGCAAGGCGCCGGCGTTGCGTGTGCTGGCCAAGAACTACCTCGCCGGAGACGGAGACGAAGACGGCGACGACGCCGTCGCCGACGAGGAGGAGGAGTTGATGGGTGAGGCGGCGAGTTTGCTGGAGGAGGTGGAGGTGACGCCGGCTGACGTCGCTGAGGTTTTCATGGGCTGCGACGGCGACGAGGGGGCCCACTTCGCTTTGCGAAAGCTCGTCGAGGAGTTGAATCGGAGGAGAGTTGGTCATGGGCCCGTGTAGGACATTACGTTTAGGATAAATGGGCCGTAGTGGATTTATGGGCCGAATGAATAGGCCCATCTAAGAACCTCCTGCCTTTTCTCGTTCCGGGTTAAATGGGTTGGTAAGGAAGCTAATAGAACTGCCAACTTATGTGCATCTAGGTTGTCGTAGTCTGAGTCTATTGTGAACAGTGTTGCTGATATCCCGCTGTGGCTGAGGTAGGCAGCGGACTAAGATTGTAATAGCTCTTCTGATTGAGTAAAACTCGTCTCGTCTCAAAAAAAAAAAAAGGAACAGAGAATAAACTACAGCAAATAGGCCGATTAGAAAGTACGAAATATTTAGATGGGCTGTAAATCGGCCCACCGTCAAGAGCCCATAAGCAATGTTTAAAACACTGCTTGTAGTTGCATGTATGTAGCCAATCCATGCATGTCCAGTTTAAAGGTTTTGTACATTGCCCTTAACCGAAATTAAGGTGGTCTTAGTCCTTACTGAGTTCTCTCAGCTGAAGTAGTGCTCAGTATATACAACACTACTCAGCTGAACTTGCACTTTTGTACAAAAGTATGGGATCATATGTATGCTTTCTACCTCTGGCTCAGTGATACTTCATAATAAACTGCTAAAATATGTGGATGTTACAGCTGAAGTAAACTACGGTTATGTTAGACGTCCACCGTCAGAACTCAGAACCTTGATGCAACGAGAAGCTGGAGTAAGGATTGCGCTGCAGCAAGTATATGCCATCATAGAATCTCAGTTCTTCGGTTAGGTTCGTGCATGTCTGCTGCCAATTGAGGAGCTCATTCCTTAAGGATTCTGCCTGTTCCAGTGACAAGCGAGCACATCAGGCGTCTGAATATAAAGATGCATGCAATTGATATGCGATTTAAGCAATCAGTGCCTCAGTGGCCCCTCAAGGAAATAGAAAATCACTCATTCATAGCGCCTGAACTAAGTACAGTGTAAAATCGCGTTGTACAATTACTGATTTTACATACTACATGATGCAACATCCAAGCACGCAACTTAAAGCATGTAGAATGCATACCTTACTTAGGAGTTGCTGCTCTGCTGCCTCAAGCTTGGAGCACCTACAAAAAGTAGGTAAATCAATTGCTTTGGGAACAAACACTACAAATAATAATGGCTTATTTGTTTCTAAATCAGAATAATGCAGGAATGGTGCATCCTTAATTTGGCATAAGTCCATTTTACCACCCTCATCACTTGTGTATGTGTGCTTCACCATCGTCACTTCTGTTTGTGTGCTTAGATCTGGTTACTGCTTAATGTGCAACAAAATGAGCTGATGATAACACAATTTGATTGCTTTGCCAATTCAAAATTATGTACACCTTTTTACACATATGTAGGTGTAGAGTTAAATTGTAAATAAAAGTGTTTCTTGCTCAAAAACGGTATATGCAACATAGAGAAATGGAAGTGAAAAATACTTGAAGGAAAAACAAGATATATGTACTCACTCGTCCTTTAGCACCTTCTTCTGATCAATTAAATGTCTGATCCTTTCATCTTTCATCTAGAATTATGCGATCAATGAATATGATCTTAAAAATATTCTGATCAAATTAAGAAAATAATGAACACAATTCAAACCTGAACAACATTGGTGTCTGCAGGTTGATCATCATAACGATTGATTTCCTGCCTTTTCTGAGCCCTCTGATCAATCACTGGCCTTGGATTTCTTCTTTTGGATGATTCTGTAGCCAATAAGAATTCATAATTTTACAATGGTTCGTTCATCCCTTGAGGCACCAACATGCAAAGGATAAGTAGTTACCTCCATTGGAACACAGGTCAAACAATACAGATTCTCTGGCTCTTGAATTGCCATGATAAGTTTTCGTGGAAGCTTGAACTGCTAAACTATCATCATTGCGAGCAACAGTGGATGCAAAATAAGCTGGTGGAAGTGCTTTTGTGACTCGAACATACCCAACTAAATGAGAATGGTGTGTCCTGCCATATGCATAGAGAATTGATGGTGTCACAAGAGGATGCGCGTGATAACAGATGAAGAACTGTGTCTGACTGGATGGTTCATGTAATTTACAAGTATGCGTACACAATGAAAAATGGATGACTGGAATTGCAGCAGTAACCAGCAAGAACTTCTGGCCCCGTATATATATTGCAAGTGAACTCACCAATACTCCAGTGTCATATCTCTCAACCGTGTCTCAAGTTTATGGAAAAGTCCTGTCTTCTCGAAATCTTGTTTATCATGTGTAGGTCTTATAAAGTTTGCCTCCAAAACCCCTTGCAAACAGTATTTTGTTCAGAACAGGAACCATGACACTAAAAGAAATACTCCCTCCGTCCAAAAATGCAAGCAACGAATCTGGACAAAAGGCTGTCCAGATTTGTTGTCCTAGAATATGTCGCACCCATCCCCAGATGCTTACATTTTTGGACGGAGGGAGTATTACCAGGAAATTAAGTCAAAACTGCATTTGAAACTCTTACCAGCGATGCCTCTGCTGCTACCATTACCAGAGTGAACACGCCGAAAGGGCTGAACAAAGAGAAAATGAAATGCCATCACAAATTCAGAATAGAGCTCAAAACTGTAAGTTATAAATTCTGAATAATAAAGAAAAATAAATGCACTTGAAACCAAAAAGAAACTAATTGGAACCTCCAAAGCCCTTATCTGTTTTTTACATTAAAAACAGAAATAACTATTTGGAAGTACAGATGAAGGTCCATTTGTATTTTTCCTGACTCCAATTCTCCCCTCTTGACAAGTTCAGACTAGCTCCTATAACTGATTTAGACTTTTTCTCTAGAAAATGTAGGAGAGTGCACTTCATTTCATTAAGTAAAGGAAATGTACAAACGAGGGCTCACAAGAACCCTCCCACAGAACACACCCCTAGAAAACACATCACAAAGGTGAAGAGCGACCGAAACCCCCAAGGACAGCCTAGCTGCCCAAGGCAAGCAATCTAACTGATTTGGACTTTACAGCTCATTCATTGCATTGCGATACAAACTTTCTTGTTTTTTAAATAACATGAAAATAATTTGCAAACAGCAATATTGACAAAATTTACCAGTATAAGGCGGTTCTTGTGGTAGATATTAAATCCATGTACATCCAGTTTTGGAGCACCTCTTAAGTAGCCAATTGTAGTGATGACATCAACCTGACTTGAATAAATGAAATGAAAATTGTTAGCTAAAAAGCAATGATGTTGCAATATAGAGTTGTCTGAGTTAGTTGTCTCCGCAAAATTATCACTGTAATTAGGAGAAATGCAAATAATGTTTTAGTATATCGTCCCCTGAAATAAGGTTTTAAACAAAGTTGGTTAGAACAAACCTCTGCGTTTATTCCAACTTGTGGTCGATATTTGATGCATTCACAGTATATGAGATCATTGACAATGTGATGGGGCTCAACAACTCGTCCACACAAGATGATTTTGAAGTGTTTTGGTAGCTGAAGATATAGTATAGATGCATAAACCTGGCAATGTTTAAGTTAGTAAGCTGTTGCAAACATACCACAAGTCTACATGTATGTCGTAAAACATATTTTCTTTCTTGAAACTTACACGTAGCGAATGTCGAAAGCGTTTTGCGACATGCATATGATTCAACATATCTACTGCCTTTTTTCCATCTGGCATGGCAGGTTCTCCTGAGATCATAATATCCTGCACGACCATGCATCGGAGTTCTTTAGCAAAATTTTTGTGCATGTCTCAGATAACGACATAAAAAAACATTAGATATTGCAGAAGGACACTTGGTCCATTTCCATCTTGTATGAAACAAAATTGATCGCTCCAAGTAGTCACTGTAATTACTTGAGTCCATAAGCGTACAATTTACAGACATTCAACGTTCCTAAATTTAGTAAGCCAGTTTATTCGTAGTTTGTTAGCAAGAGGTAAGTCATTCGCAATGCAATAGGACCTAAGGTGGTACTAGTAAAATATAAAAAATGGATATCTATACCTTCCCTCAACATGAGCAGACAGAACTGTATCCTACTGCCAAAAATATGCATACAAATGTAAGCAAATAAATAATGTTTTTCTAGCTTTAGGAATCTAGCCATCTTAGAATGAATTAGCTATTTGGTGGAACGAACCATGCCTAATTTTCTACTGCATATGTGCTTTTGAGGGTGAGGGGTTGAGAGCATGTGCATCCCTTGCCACTCATTCTGGATGCTATATTTGGAATTGGATATATCATTGCTCTTCAAAAGACCGCTCTCAGGTATTTTTACCCTATCCCTTAGCACCAATTAGGTTATATATGTTATCAAAATTTGGAAATTCTGTATTTTAAATGAATAATTCATGGAAATGATATGGCAATATTTTCCTTAATAAAAATAAAATATATATATATTGCTTAGCACCAGCTGCCAAGATTAGACCATGCCAACCATTTTAGCTGAAGGACCAACTTACACATCCCTCAGCACCAATGTTTACCACATCATTTTTCTTTTAGCGTCTTTCTAGTGCCTACAGATGTACTCATGTACGTGCCAGATGCATCAATTCATTATACTCAATCTAAACAGGTTGTTAGGTTTGAAATTAGGATAGATGTTGTACTCACCATTTCACTTAAACCAAACAATTTTTAAGTAAATTTTACACTTCACAGTGCATCGTGCAAACTAAACACAACACATATTTACATTTAGGAAAGGGAGAAGTAAATCTTCACCTCTTCATCAGATGCAAAGTCAAGCTCCATTTCCCATGCATCATTGAACCACAAGTTGAATATAATTACTTTGGTGCCATGGCATCCCATATCCTCAAACTGAAAGAAAATGCATCTGAGTACGTACAAATGTTAAAAAGTTCTGCACACTACATATGCAAAAAGATATGTTACTCCCTTCGGTCAGGAATCATATTGTTTTGGACATTAACATGGACCATATCGTGCGACTTTGGCAACTGATTTACACTTGTTATATTTTTAAGATATCACAAAAGGTAATATTATTACAGTTTTCTGGCAAATCTGTGTATATGGAATTTATGTATCCAGACTCATAATGAAGAATATTGATGCGCAAAGTTTAGAACATCAAAACTTTACATATATGGTTGTATGCTCAAATCAACATGTTTCCACACCTAGAGGGAGTATAAGCCATCATAAAAGAACTAACTGTTACTTATATATCTGCACAGATCTTCTGGGTACCACAACCCAATAAATTCATTTGGAACAAATATTTACAGAAGGGGATTAGGGTAGATATGAAAAGGTACAGATAAATAGAGAAACTTACCTGATTCAATAAATCATCTTCTGTAGTAAATGGAGACCACCCTAATATAGTGGACAAATTGGACGAAAAATGTTTCCCATAACTGTAATTAATCCTCTTGAAAGTATGAGATGATTCATCAAATTCATAATCAACCTATAAAGCAAAATAACAGAAAGTTGCACAAGTTGATTATAAAATAGCAGGTACCAAGTTGCATATACCCCGCAAAAAAAAAGTTGAAGAGCCATATACACGTAATAATTTGCTGAAGACTGCTACTACTACCTAACTTCTGCTTTGAAACAAGATCACAAGTAAATGAACTGACCGCTGGTACTAATATGTCGTTGCAGCCAGTTCTTGTAAGGAATGTATACGAGAGTAGCCCAATACTCCGTGTCAATCTCCTGTCAAAACATTATCGTAAACAGAGTTAGCTCAATACATCAAAGGGAACTGAAAAGAACATCTAATGCAATCAATATTTCGCTTCAACAATCAACACAATGCAGGAATTTCCGGGCTCGGTAGGTAATAAAGGGGACTGAGGATTTGACAATAAATATGTAGATGAAAAATTATCACTTTGCTTTGACTTTCTTGTCCGAATATGAATAAGAAGATAAGTTCATGTTAAATTAGGGAAAAACCTATTATCTTGCGTGCAGCTGAATACAATAACGTCTGCTCCAAGCCTCATTGTGCTGGTTTTGAATCCATTTCCATCTGGTAGTTATGACTTTGCAAGTCAGCTAGGAAGTACTAAGCAATAGAACAAGCTGCCAAAGGAATTGTCCATAACTCTCACATTGTCCAATGGATGAATTCCCACTTTTTTTTGAGAACCCGAAGCTCATACAATGTCGAAGAGACTCTGGACTCATACCACCTCCATCATCTTCAAATAGCATTTAAGAAAATCAGCTATAACAAACACATACAAAAATAATATTGCTACTAAAAAAAGCATAATACAGCAACTTCCTTCAAAGTTACAGCTACAATGTAATAAAATAGTACATGTTCGAATGATACCTTGTATAACCAATGAATATTCGCCAAAAGGAGAAGATTTTATCTTATCTATCTTCACAAAGGTTGCTCCGTTGTTCACCTTTTCCATGTTAAACATGTAAAAAAAAGAATTCAAACCACAATATTCACAAATAATGCTGATTAAGTATAGCATTCATATATTTAAATCAAAACCTCATCAACAGCGTTGTCGAGTAGCTCTGCAATAGCTGCAGAAACAAAACTCAACAATCACACTTGAGAACAATCTAACTAGCTAAGAGTGCACACAAAAGTAGAATAAAACACTTGCACAGTCACTACGCACCACCAAATGCCCACTTGTGTGAAGTAGCATTCGAATGAAGAAACTTGGGGTGAATCCTTAAATGGTTCTGAATACCTGAACACTTGCACAGTCAATCGTCAGAATAAAGAAAAATAAATAAAAAAGGTGTGAACTAACAGGAACAGGTTAAAAGTTCAACAACAGTACACCACCCATCTTGACGAGTGAACTAGCCAATAATCCTAATACACCATAAGAGCAAGCTTTTCCTCTGTAAGACTTATTTTATTTTCTCAACTGAATACTGGATGCACCGTTCACTATTACGTGGAATATTTCTAGGCGCGAAAAAAGAAAGGTGATTTCGAATTATCACAGGTCTTATGATCATAATTGCAGATAACACTAGATTTCTCTGGTTATTAGCACGTTACCCCAAATTCAAAGGTCATAAGCTTTCACAAAATATCACAATCTATGGCTAGTGATACTAACTTTTATATGGTCAAAAAGCTCCAACATAAGAGATGGGTTAAATGTGGTTTTGTTTTATTGAAGTTTAGTGAACTCATATAAACATGAAACTTGGGGTTATGTGTTTCCAGCCAAAATACTTCAACAAAACATGTGATTTTGTGAAATTTAGTAATTTACTCTTAGACACAATTAACAAATAAATAGTTCAAATAAATCATACATCAGTATGTGTGCAGTGTGTTATAGTACCCACACTGCAACATTTCGGCAGTGCATACAAAATATAGCAATGTTTTAGTCTACCTAGTGGATTCTCCTACGAAATAGATGATGAAAGAAGGGGTTGCAGGCTTTGAGTGAATTTCACAAAATGACAAAACTACAGGTGGTCTTAAATTCATTTTCAATCCTTCTCTAGAATTCATTTTCATGTGGAGTTGTATGAAAGAGTCACTGCTCATTTGCAGTTTTTGCTCTGTCAATGGTGAGGCAGTCGGGCAGAGTGTAGTAAACAATGGAAATATACTGCAACCTGCCGCAATAAGGACTCTAAATGGGACTCCGACATTTATTGGTGTAGGTAGCATGATAAGATATAGACTGCTGGGCCTGAAAATAGAAGATTAAGAGCATACTGTTGATGGTGGGTTGAGCAGTAACACTATACTCCCCAGCTTTCCAGAACTGCCGGGGAAATGCTGATGCAGTTGACATGGGATGGAAACATAGAAATGCAGCTGTATCCCTACTGCATTGTTCAGTCATTGATGACGATGTGGTAGCAACTTGTTCTGTCATCGATGAGATAGCAACTTGCTCTGAATTCGATGAGGATGTGGTAGCTTGAGCAGAATTTCCAGAGTGCATAGCATCTCCTGTTTTATCACCTGCTGCAGCACACTCCTGAGTACCAGACTGCATTGTCTCTTCTGTGTCAGCAACAGCTGCAGCAAGGTCCTGATCTCCAGACAGCATAACCTCTTCCGTGCAATCACCTGCCACAACAAACTCCTGATCTGCAGATCGTATAGCCTCTCCCACGACATCTTTTGCTGCCGAAAACTCCAGAATTTCAGATTTCACAGCCTCTACTGCATCATCACCTACTGCAATAAATTTCTGTTCACATAATGTTGGTCTGAGGTGAGCTGTATCACCTTGACCATGAGCTGCAACAGCATTCGGTCTCTGTAATGTCGTCCGCAGAACAGCATAGCCTTTGCCGTGAACATTTTGATCTTCCACATCGTCTTGTGTAGTGGTCAAGTCAATTAATTCTACTTCCATCTCAGCTGCATGAACTTGTCCATGAGCACCCCGTTCTTCCACAATGATCTCCTCATCATCACTCAGCTCAACATAGTCTAGTATTGTCATAATTTAACCTGAAACAGCAAAACAGTGTAAGCAATGGGAAATGGACTAGGTAAAATACAGAGGAGCCAGATGCACAACACTTCATCAGTGTGTCAAAAGGTAAATAAAATAAATAGGAGATTTGCTTGGTAACTCTATACCATCATACTATACAATTATAAAGGTGAGATCTCTCCTCCTATTTATACATGCCTTGACAAAGCATCATAAAACTACAGACTAAAGGTGTAACACAAAACTACAGATAAGAATTAAATTTATCACAAATATCTCAAAATGCAGATTTATAGAGTCCATATTATCACAAAATTATATGTTTTGCAACACTAAACTCTAAAACCCTATAGTTTTGTGATAGGTTCATTACAAATCTGTAGTTTTGCGACACTACGCTCTAAATCCGAAGTTTCATGATAAATTTATAGTATTGTGATTTTGTGATACACTGCCTTAAACACATAGTTTTGCAATGGTTTGATCAAATACCTGTAGTTTTGAGAAATTTACTCTAAGAAGAAATAGGCATAAGTCCATATTACAACCCTCAACTTTTAGGTTGGTCTAAAAATGACCCCTCAACTACGAAACCGGACATTTTACACCCCTCAACTATTAAAACCAGACAAAATACCCCCCAAAAGCAATACAACCCGGTTTCAATGGTGGTTTTGATGATTTTAAAATCTAAACGGTATAAATTTTTCACTTATGTGATACCTGATTAGCGAGAGATTAAAAAATAGCTTGATGTAACTAAAAAACATATAATTGAATATATTAAACTAATGAAAACCACCATAAAAACCAGGTTGTATCGCCCTTAAGGGGGTATTTTGTCCGGTTTTGATAGTTGAGGGGTGTAAAATGTCCGGTTTCATAGTTAAGGGGTCATTTGTAGACCAACCTAATAGTTGAGGATTGTAATATGGACTTATCCCGAAGAAATAATACTTCAACACACAGATCATGAGGTGATGAACGACCCCCTCCTAAATTGAGCGATCATTCAAACCAAACATTCCAATAGCATAAAAATAGTGCAAATCACTCAGCAAGCCAGCACCTCTTGACAAATAGCAATGGAGTTTAAGGTAGGAGCCAAATAACAAAGGGTAGTCAAAGCACCCCCTAACAAGAGAGAAACCCAAATCCATGAAATGCTGCAGTCTTGAGATATCAAAATTGAATCAACAATGAAACTGCCCAACTCTAAGAAATTATTCCCTACAAAGGATGTGTACGGCAACCAGAAATGAATATTGAGTAGAACAAGATAGGCAAGGATTGCATGAAAATATTGCCAAGAAACACACACTTCCTTGGAAAAGGGAACCGGTAATGGGCACCATCGAAGCAATGAAAAAAGGGACAATAATCCCACCGAAAGAAAAAAAATCGGAAACAAACCATGATCACTACCCCATCATCAAAGGGAACAAATCCACGGGACGTTTGATAAATCAGAGTACCAACCCAGGAAGAAAGATATGTAAAGATTGCTCGAGGGAAACAAGAGTTCAAAGAAAATGCTCCGGACTAAATCGAGGTTTTGAAACCAACAAAACCTCCACCAAACCCCTCCAATAGCATAAAAAGGTAGAGTAAATAAACTACATTCGATTTAATGTGGTGTTATATAGAACATTGAACTTATCATGAATGCATGTTCGACGCATCTATACCATCTATAAGGGCTCATTCGTTTTACAAGAAAAAACACAGGAAACCAAATCCTAAGGAATAATTCCTATACCTACCATTCGTTTTGGAGGAAGCAGCCAAAGGAAAAACGGAGGATTATTTCCTTCCCTGCCGATTGCATACTAGAAACGGAGGAAAATTTCCATCCAATCAGACCTAATGGAAATTTTCCTGCACAAACGGGCACGCAAAAACAACGCACCAGGCATGCCGCAT
>CM002484.1:19575613-19643258 GCA_000325765.3 Leersia perrieri
TATATATTAGTTAGACTTAAAATTATTACTGTTGTTGCAACTTATGGAGATTGAATTTGAACTTGTATATTTGGGTGGTGATATATCATATATTAATCTAACTTATTAATTTTTATTTTTTTAATAAATGTTGGATGACATGCAAGAATGCAAGAACCGGAAAATCGCCTCAGGGGATTAGAATCCATTTCCACCCAATTAACATGTCTTGCATTGTCTTTCTTTTCAGGAATAAATGTATATATTGCTATCTGCACATTCTACTAGTGTGTGTTGTGAAACTTATGACATTTTAATAACGTGCGTGCTAAATAACACACAATAGAAAATAATTTAGTGATTTGATATATTCTCGTTGTGAAAATAGGATTGACGCAAAGTGGCCAGGTGAGAGTTACTTAGCACAAGTGGATTAAGAAAACGATATGTTGTATATTAGTTAGATTGCACAAGAATATTTGTTCATATATGTATGGCTGCAATATGATGCAAAGTGGATTAGTGGACTTGTGCAAGCGCCAGGAATTTTTATGAGCTTTAGCAAGACTAATTAACTAGTGACAGCACATGATTAAATACTAGTACCTTCCATTCCAGCATTAAGGACCCTTTGATTCAAAAGATTCATAGATGATTTTCATAGAATTTAAATTCCTACGATTTTTTCCTATCTTTGTCTTTGATTTATAGAAAAAAAATCCATAAGATTGGATTCCTATAGTTCAATTTCAAAGAAAATTTAACATGAGGTCTCACAAATTCCTTTGTTTTCTCCTATGGTTGTATCAAAGGGCTCATACCGTACATTCTTTCTTGTGTTTTGGATTACTGTAGGATTAGAGTTGCATATCACTTCAATTACTGCATTTTTTCTATTCTGCGAATCAAAGAAGCCTACGATAACAAAAATGAATCGAATGAAGCTCGGGTATCACTCCAAATTTACAAGTGAGCACGTGTCATTTTAGTTCATTTAGTTCAATGAACTGAGTTTTACTTTAAGGTCTATCACGGGTCAATTCGCACCAATCCCTACTTCAATTGAATCGTTCATCATGGTTCTTTCTATGTCTACGCACCAGCCGAGACCGGGACAACTCTTGATGCCCATTGCCTATTAATGCTAGAGCTCACAAGCAGCCACCCAGAAGGAAGAAAAAACCTCCAATCGACTGGGTTTGGATCTCCGGACTAATAATTAGCCCTCTAAAATCTTATTATTTTGAAGCATTAAACATAGATTATTGGCAAAAACCAATTCCATAATCATTGGGCTAATTTACGAGACGGATATAACTATATATATTAATCTATGATTAGCGAATAATTATTGTATATTTACTATAGCAAATCATGGATTAACATATCTTATTAGATTCGTCTTGTAAATTAGCCTAGGAGTTGTAGGATGCGTTTTGTCAGTAATATATTTAGTACTCCTAAATAGTAAGATTTCGAAGGGCTAATTATTAGCCCTCTGGATCCAAACAGCCCCATTGTCACATAGCATGATAAGACCCTGAAAGCGGCACATCATGTTCTCTGCTCCCTGTCATCTCATTAGTCACTACTCCATTCGTCTCATATTATAAGGAATTTGAAGTTTTTGTCTTTAACATTTAACCTTTCGTCTTATTTTAAGCATGACTTATCATATTTACATTTGCACTAAATTTTTTACATAAAATGAACGGTCAAACGTTACGAAGAAAAATTCTAAATCTCTTATAACATGGGATAGAGGAAGTAGCAGATTATTGCCATGATGAACGATTATTGCCACTGTCATCTCATAACATGCATTTCTGCTACCAAGTCATACGTGCAACAAGGAAAGAGAAAAATCTCATGCAAGGGTGGTATTATTTCCCTGGATTATGTTATCTCAGTCTCTCTTCATCTCGTGTCCCTGAAAATTATCTCAACGTTTTCAGCAGGTTCAGTGCACCATTGAGAAAACTCATTGAATCTTGAAGAGTAACCTCTGCATTATGAGCATATTAGTCTTTATCCTGCGGCGGCAGATGCCGCATTTGCTGAAGAAAGTTGCAATCAGCATCCAACGAGGACACGTGTGCCTACTGCAAATCACTCCGAAAATTAAACGTGCAGGCTATCGAAGAAGAACAAAGACAAAACTTAAGAAGGATAGCAAAATTCTCTGAATGGTCGGCTGAGAACATAATCTGTTACATAATATCAAATTCACAATACTACAAGACAGCTTAGCAATACACGACTAATGAGGATCACTTGCTTTGAGCTTTTGATCTGGACGCCGTCGTTGTTACGGTGTAGATGGCTGATATCTCCCCATCATTTGTCAGGGGATTATGCGGTCAAAAAGATGGCTATTGCGTACTTAAACCTGCTTGATTGCCAAGCTTCAATTTCAGTCCAATAGTCAATCCACCCGTCCTCTAGTAATAATGTTGGAAATATAATTAGCATGAACCATTCAAAGACATTGGTCTAATATTGATTCAGCTCCCAAATTGATGTGAGCGTTTCTGTCCTTTTGCTATCTTTGTGGCTGTTGAACCATGAACAGTAAGCAGTCTGCTGGACTGAGCCAGTTCTGTCAAACTATGTTCTCCTTTTTGCTCAGTTCTTTCAAAGTTCTTTTTTTCTTTTTTGCGGGTATTTCAAAGTTAAGTTCACATGTTGGATATGATATGCTTAGGAGATAGGAGTGTCATGGATTGAAGAGAATCGAAGTATTAAGGCATCTGGTCCAAAAACACTAACGGAAGTTACAACTAACGAAAGTACTAGCATTAGTCCTGACTCCTGACAGGACAGTAGAAAATATGGGTTAATTTGTGGTACAAATTGATGCAGCCGACATGCATTGCATTTCACAATTTTCTTACATTCTGAATTCAACTCCTATTGTTTTAAGGTCTTCACCTAGCTAATCTAGGAAACCATCCCTATGTATGAAACAACATTCACCTTAGCTGCTTCCCTTTTACTAGTAATATGAAAAAGTTTGCTTCAGGTTAGTCAGACAGGTAGTTGCATTTGTTTTCGTCTGAAACTAACGAGCATTTCTTCCTCAAACTGCAACAGGATGTGTGTAGTATTTCCCCGAAGTTTCAGATTTCTTATCAAATATGGATGCATGCATGGTTAATTTGTTTCGTATGATGATCGAGACGCATTGCTGGAGACGGAAAGTGATAATTAATCTCCACGTTCCACTAAAACTGCAAACAGCTTGTTGCATGACAATGTCATCAGTGCACCTGTAGGATGACTAGATCAGACATGATCAGTGTTAGCTGCTGCTTCTGCGAGAGAAAAAGAAGAACACGACCATGAAAATCAACAATTCGATCAACATGTAATTATGAACGCTGCCGGCATCGTCCCCCCTTCTTTTTCCTACGAATTTCAGAGCAAGAGACTGATCGATCGATTGACATGGTGACAAGTGACAATGACAACAATGGAGAATGAATCGAACAAAAACCCGAAAAGAATTGATAACAGATAGCCGATCGACGAACAGGTCATCACTCGCTGGAACGGACGGTTTCTTGCGAGAGGGGATCGATGCGATGCATACGTGGCTGCTTTTTTCCGATGGTTGGTGCCATGTCCCTATCTCCATGGCAATGATCTTGGACTGAAGATCTGCACGAAGCAGCAGAAAATTTTTTCAGAGTTATAGCACCCACACGAGCGTTTCAGTTTCAGAGATTCTGTGTTTGACTCTTCTGTTTAAAGCAGGCATGGAGGGAGCAGGAGCACACAGTTTCAAAAGGTTCAGAACTTCTTTTTTGTACTTGCCGGTCACCTACTAATGTTCTGATTGATCTTTTGTTCGTCTGATGTGACGAACAATTCAACGGGAACATTCGTGGTACAGTTGTTCAGATACACTCATCATCATCGGAGAAATCTAGAATGAAATAGATCAAACATGGTCAAAACAGGACCATCTCCAAAGTCCAAAGAAATCATCGGGATAATTGCCAAAATTAAAGAGAAGTGCGGAGTCTGAACAACGGCAGGAGCAGTGTACTTAGAGGAGTAATCTTTTTTGAGAGATATTCCTTAGCTTTCTTTTTTTCGGGCATGATGGCTTTTTACTAGCCCCTTAAATAACTTGTAATTTTCTTCTATAATAATATACGAGGCAAAGGTTTTGTCTTCACTCAAAAGAAAAAAATATCCGTTTCAGTTTCACGTTACGTGGCATCCGTTTCAGCTTAGCCCGATGAGAGTGCACCAACCGGGGATGACCAGAATTATCCTAGAAACTGATGCAACGGAGCTGCAGAAAGGTTTAACTACGACTGATCTGGATGATCATGGGGATGGATGCATCTTTCGCCAGATCAGGGAGTTTATTAGTTCCAGCTTTGTAAGCTGTCGTGTTCAAAGTGTCCAAATGTCTTGTAACAGAGTGGCTGATTGTTTAGCCAAATTTGAGGCGAGCGATCACAGCTCTGGCTCGAATGTTTATATGAGCCAAGTCCCTACTTTTGTTTCGGAACTGGTCTCTAGCGATTTGCCTAGAGCCAATGTTTAATGGAACCAGTTTCCTAGTGTTAAAAAAAAGACTAATTCGCACCGCAAAAGGTTCAAAAAAAAAAATCCGGTAGTGGCGCTCTTGGGCTGGGCTTTCGGCCCATCAATAGATGGCAAACTCGGTAATTAACCTCAAATCTAGGGCTTCCTCCCAAAGTGTCGCTCTATAAGTTGCGACCCCTCCGGCTAGGGCTTTCATCAACATCCACCTGCGCGCCGGCGGCGCGGCGATCTGCTCACAGACTAACAGCTGCTTCTCTTTAGCCTTCGCGAACCCTAGATCTGTGGAGTTTGGTTTTCAATTCGGCCTTTTGCTCCCTGCTAGTTTGGTCTTTTCTTTGGATTGTTTCGTGTTTGATTTTGGTGATGTGAGGGATGGACGCCGGCGATGAGGAAAAACATGGTTCGCTCGTCTGAACGGTGGGTTCAAAAACCCATCTTGAAGAGCTTAAAAGTAGTCTGAGCCGAAGCAAATTTCCTTTGGACGAATCGTTTATCTGCCATACCTTGAAAATGCTATTTTTCCTTTGGATTAATCGTTTCTTTGTCTGAGCTAGTGCTGATTTAGTATATCTTAAAAATGCTGTTTTTTTTTGTTCCCCACTGCTGTGGAATCTCTTCGTTGGGATGTTGTTGCAGTGATGAGTATCTCATTTTTGAAAGCGGATCTCGGTCTGCTTCATGAGTTTGGGAAATAATCACCTTATTTCCTCCTGAGCGGTTACCTGAGCAACCAAAAATATTATCCCCATGATTTTTTGCCCGGCTGTGATTGCTTCATTTATTTTTCTCTTTTTTTTCCCCTA
Organism: Leersia perrieri; assembly: GCA_000325765.3. NCBI lineage: Eukaryota > Viridiplantae > Streptophyta > Magnoliopsida > Poales > Poaceae > Leersia > Leersia perrieri. The sequence goes on from CM002484.1 coordinate 19,580,959, forward strand.
AATCCCCAATTGTCATTGCTTCGTAGCTTTTCGATTTTTCTTGCTTTGTCTCGCATCGTCTTTATCTGTGACAAGTTAGCTTTGAAATTTTTCAAATTTCTGGTTAAGTCCGACAAATTCAGTTTAACACGGCACGCAGGCTACGATAATGTACAAGACTTTTAAAACATCATTACTCTAGAATGGAACATATCATTACATCAAGTCAAGTGAATCAAACATGCATGTAGAACAAACCTACATTGCGATTGATGACAACACTAAACCTGAGATTTCAAGCTGCCCTTTAAACAACATCAGGGCAAGCAAGGAAAGAGATGGTGTAAAAGCACATCCCAAAAGTTACAAATTTTCAGCTACGGCAGCAGCAGCAGGGCACAGATGCATCATGTGTCTTCTGCTTGATACAAAAGAAAGGTTGAAACTTTGCAGGGTTTGAGCCATGTTAGGAGGCTTGATCGTTGGTTGGCCTAATATGCTGGTTATCCTGCTCCAAGAAACGGACGACGAGGCAGGTGATGTTGTCTGCACTTCCCCTCTGGGAGGCCTCCTGGAGGAGTCTCTTTGCAGCCTGCTCTGAATCCAGAATTGGCTTCACCATGGCCACAGCTTCCTGAGAACAGATGTTATAAAGCTTCAGAAACATGCATTTCTGATTGAAGCTGAAGAATAGATTTTGAGAGATTGAAACGTTTGTGTACCTCATTGGTCACAACATCCCATAGACCATCACTTGCAAGGATGAGGAACTCGAGCGAGCTGTCGACCACCTCCTCCTGTAGAGATCAGGAGTTACATGTCCATTGTCAAATGTACACAGAATGGAATATGTAGATGAACAGAGTTAACTGATGCTAGCATGTCCACATAATTTTTGTTCATAGAAAGTTTCAAAAGGTTATGATATGAAATTTTGCATGAATGATGAATTTGAGGAAAGAATTTCCTGACCTTGATCTCTGGATCAGCAACGACATACTGCTTTAGGAGCTTATCACCGAATGCTCGGGAAACAGCTAGAACACCACCCACTCTCCACGTTCCTACAAGATTATCGCCAGCGAAATTTCATATTGCAATGGTTAAACAGTTGATGATTGAAGGTGCAAAGAAAAAAGCTAGCATCAGCAGGACGAAGAGATCAAGAGATGAATACCAGCCCACATGACAAAACCTCCAGCATCCTCTATCCTCTGCCTCTCATCAGACTGATCAGGCTTGTGGTCTCTTGAGACGGCTATAGCTGCACCATCAAGATGAAAAGTGCAGGGTCAATATGGGTCTAACTTTGCATCAGAATACCCACGTTGCAATCATTTCATAAGGAAACTGGAACAATTTCATAATTAGGAGAAAATCATGGATTGAAATAAATGAAGATTAGGCTGAACTGCAGTACAATCAGTAGAGTAAACATGCCCCGTGAAGTTATTATTCTTACCATCTCCTCCCCTACAAATGACAGCCCTAGAATCTCCAACATTTGCAACGAGCAGACGGTCGCCTACGAGAATAGCCGTGGAGGCAGTCGATCCCGCATCTCTATTTTGACTGGCTTCAGCTTTGAGGAATTCAGAGTCCGTGTTGGTGTAAGTTTCAGCTGCAGGGGAACGTGATGTTAAGGGGATTAAACATCCAAGTTGTAAACATTTTGTTGGGTGAAGTAATTTGCTTTCAGAGAAATAGATGAGACAGATAATAGCACAATACCAATTGCAGACTTGGTGTCTGTGAAGAACTTGGGGTGCTTGATTAAATTGGTGAAAAGATTCTGCTTGACAAACTCTGCTGCTCGAGCTCCACCATGACCTGCAGAGAAAAAAACAGCATATGTTATGATCAGTACTCCCTGCTGCACAAGTGGTTGACGCAATTTTGCCAACACCAAAGCGCTAATTGCATCATGAAGCTAAGCAACATGTTACCGTCAAAAACACCAAAGAGTCCAACGGTCTCTCCGTCGACACCATCAATCCTTGTGTCATAAAAGTCCTCCATGGAGGATCTCTTCCCCAGAGAGCTTGCATAGCCATAGCTGAATTTACCATTTGCACTGCCATTTCAACAAAACAACAAGAGCAATGTTATAAGGTTAACATCACATAAACCAACTGTCTTGTCACAAACGTGTCTACACAAAGATTCACAATCCATCTCATGAATTAATAAACAGTCTAAACAGATAGGATTATCATCCATGATACAATCCTGGCATGGATCGACCATGGAGACAAAACGAAGTGAAATAAACCAAGAGAAGAGAGATGAAAACGGATGATGTGTAGTGTACCTGAAGCCGCCGCCGCTGGCAGGCGAGGTGGCCTCTCCGGCGAGCCCCATCAGCCTCACCTTCTCGCCGTCGCCGCCGCCGCCGTCGTCCTCGTCGTCCGTGCTCTGCCAGAGACACGACGCGCAGCAGCACGGGAACAGCGACAACAACAACAAAGCGAGGCCCAACCAGCAACAGCAATGCCCCGACAAGGAGCCGATCATGCACGCAAACGACGGGAGAAGAAGAAGAAGAAGAAGTAGTAAACCGATCGATCCGGCCATCGCGGGAGCTCGTGCCCCCCCTAAAAACGGAGGAGCGGACGGGCGGCGTCTCCGCGCGGGTCGCCACGTGGCGCGCGCGGTGTCGCGCCACGCGTGTGTTGGTCTCGTGGTTGTCCTTGACTTCCTCGCTGTTTCTCGCAGTGAAGGAGCTTTGGACCCGGTCGGTTCTCGGAGGGGGCGACACGTCGACGCCGGTTTGGAGTCTTCTTTCGGGGTACACGTACCCTCGCTGTCTCACGGTGACACAGCGTGTGTTGGGTCTGTCTCCTGGAGTGACGGACCAATTTCGTGTCATAACCAGGAAATTTAAGGTGGCGTGATGAGTGCAACAACTCCGTAGACCGGACGTAGTATGACTCACTGTTGTTGTGTAGGGACGATGTGTGTTTATGGCTTTCCACCGTCCAAAAGTTGAGAGCACCAACACCTCATATGGGTACTCATTCATTCATTCAAGCAGATGTAGAAAAAGCAGTATTAAGTTCGAGAATCGACATGTCATTTTACCCTCCTAAGAGACGTCCTTATAATTGTGTGTCATCAAAATAATTGTACGAATATAAATTTTGAGAGAGATATATACAGATTTTAATTCAAGTTGAATAAAAACAAATGAATCTCTAACTACAATGCATATATTTGAATTATACTTCCTACATCCATCTTTATATGGCGTTAGTGAGCTCGTAACCACCGTCAAATAAAAAAATAGAGAAAGTATTTTTTATATTTTATTACAACTTATATGATCTTTAAAATATTTATGCAATCATATATTACATGTTGGAGAATAACAATTCGTTTAAACATATTTTAATTGTTACCCTATCCAGATTTAGAGATACTTCACCATATGAAGTATAAAACTGGATATTCACCACCTAAAAGTATAAAGATCAGTGGTTTTGTCATTTGGATGGTGACAACAGTATTCGCTTGCATGGCATAAAGATTAGACGAGTAAACTAGGTTAACTTAATTATTGTCTTTATACTTACTGATTGGCAAGCTTACAAATTATATATAAGCTATTTTACATTATTCTCAGCTTGTTAGACTTACGAATAAAATACTTAACCTGTTTAAATACTATCGCCTCCATAGTCCAAATGGTCAAAACCATCGCCACGTCGTCGTGTACATAGCAAAACCACATATAAAACCACTCTATAGGGTTATTTAAACATTTTTTGATACTTCAGTGCGAATATCCGGTTTCATATACTTCAGAAAGTTAGACCAAACCCTATAACTTAGGGGTCGAAGTAGACTTATTCCCTTTAAGAATTCATATAACTAGTCTACTTAATGATCACTAGTGGTTGCATAGCAAGATTTTTTTCTTCAATAAATACAATTATAGATAATAAGTACCAAAGTAATTTATCTCAACCTTAAACTATGCTGCACAATGCACATGCATGAAAGAAGAAAATCCATTAATTAACAGGTGCAAAAAAACAAGCATGTCCGTATACGTTGCGCCGAAGGGCCTATAACCCAGTTGTGCGGCTGCATGTCTACATCTCGGCCCATTAATATGGGCCAGAAAGATAACTAATGTTATCAGCCCGAAACAACATCTAGGCCCAACAACCTGTAAAACGCGTCGAAATCGAATGTTCACGAACCTTTTTCATCGACTCCTAGTCCTAACCCAACACGTTCGAACCGACCACCCACCGACTCACAAGTCCGATAGACGTCGGCGCGTCCACTCCTCCTCCTCCTATAAACCCAATTCAAAATCATTTAAATTCAAACAAAAAAAAAAACGAGAAACAAATCCCAATATCCAAACCCGTCGCCGCGGGCGATCGAATCCAACCCAAATCTCGATCGATCACCATGGTGTGGTGCCGTTGCAGCAGCGTGGTGTTCGTGGGCAACATCCCGTACGACGCCACCGAGCCAGAACTCCGCGACGCGTGCGAGGACATCGGCCCCCTCGTCTCCCTCCGCCTCGCCGCCGCCGGCAAGCCGAGGGGATTCACCTTCGCCGAGTACCTCGACGACGAGACCGCCCTCAGTCCCCTCCGCGTCGTCCTCGCCGAAAATACCCGCCGATCTCGCCGCTGCGGCGCCGGAGACGACGAATCGGCGGTGATTGGGGTGGAGGAGGCGGCGCTGGTGAGGGCGGCGGTGGCCTGGCGGGGATGAGGAGGGGGGAGGCGGAGGGGGAGGAGATGAAGCGGCGGTATGTAGGGTTCGACACGCTGATCGAGCAGGCCAGGATACTGCTGCTCGCCGCCGCCGCCGACGACGACGACATGGAAAAGGTAAAAGGGAAGAAGCGGGGGAGGAAGAGGGGTGGTGGGCCCAAGGTGAGGTTGGGGTTGGGCCTAAGGTGAGGAAGCTCAATGATGATGGGCCTTGTTGCTCTCTGAATTCCTGATGGGTTTGTGTTGTTGTGGATGGTCGTTTTTGTGTAGTGGCTACCATGGGCCGGTTCAGGTGGGCCGGCGCAAGCGACGGGGTGAACTCGATGGCCCGTCCAGGACACGATGGCAGACGAACACGACTACGGCCGGCCTCGCGCCGCAACACAAACACACGCACCGTGCAACGCACGCACGCCGACGTCTGAGCGCAAGCCGTGATTGCCGCCGCGCGCGCAAAATACCAGAAATCAAAACAATAAAAGGATGCTGCAACAAACATACTTGTCTCTATCGAATAAGTAAATTTCGGCATCATCTCCTCCAAAATATAGGCAATGCAGAAGTATCATAATAAGAATATAGCATAACAACAAGTAGCATTGTAATACCAAACGAGATACAAATCATGTATTCACTACTTATGTTTACGCCCAACATAATAACTCAGTAAGCATTCATAAACTTAACAAATAAGTAACCACGACACTAAAGATATATCAATGTGAAAGTGAGTATCCCATCCCAAAAGCATGCGGCACAAAGTACTTAAAATGTGGTTCATTATATAATAGTTTAATAAACACAAGTACACCAACATATAACGAAAAAAAATACTGAATTACTTATACCCATAGTTAGTTGCATGCCAAATCTCCATAATCCATGAAATATATAGAGTGTGAAGCTGCATCGTATAACGATAATATATGATAATGCAATGCAACGCAAGATCATAATAGAAACCATAACAAGCCATAATTCTTGGTACAACATAACCAAAACAATTTAGAAAGGTGGACACGCATTGATCATATCAATTGTTAACGTTAAGGTTTAAAGTGTAGGTAGAAAAAAAAACATGCCAACACTATAGCAAACCTTGGCTACATCCATTTGTCTCTTATGAAGAAGACGATGGTGTCAAAGATCGAAGGCAACATCGTCTTAAACACAAACATATAAAGATACACATTCAAATAAAGCACACAATATATCAAAAACAACATGCTTCTCACGACCCGAACCCAAACATCATGCACAAGGACATCACTCTTGACCATACATAAATACATTATGGAAATCTACAAACAAATATCTACGACTTTTATATATAACCTTAATTTTTATAACGTTACTTAGATGGCCTAAAACACGGTTGAAAACATGATTCGGAATCTGTCTAGAAATTTGGAGTTGTTCTCATTCGTTGAAAATATGCTATACCCATTTTAACAAACTTATAAAAAATTATCCACAACTTCCTTATAATATTTTTCTATACAAAAAGCCTTCTTGGTACCTTAATTGACTAAATACTAAACTCCTATAAAATTGCTCAGATGCAAAATTATGAATCTGAATCGTAGCGACACAACCATCTTTTCTAACCCTAGTTATCCAAGAATTAGAGCACTAAAACTCCCTGAAATAACCATTACACAAACTTCACAAGAACTTACAAAGAAGATGATGGGAACACATAATCTAATCCACCATCTTGCTCCTCACTTTCTCTCCTTATGTTTTTTTCACTCCAATTCTTGATTGGGCTACGGTGCAAGGGATGGAGAGAAAATTATGGAGAGGAGGGAGAGGAGCTGCAGGGGTGACGACTTGGGAGAGGAATTGGCTATGTTGGGGGGGGGGGGGAGGAAGTCCCTCACTCCCTAAGGTATTGTGTAGGGGTTGAACTGTTGGACCTTGGTCAAAATCTAAATATGTTTTATTTCTTAAATTCCATGTATTACCGCCCTATTCGGCTACCTGGCTGGCTCCAGCCAGCCCAGCCAACTATTAACAAAAATCTATTTAGCCTAGCCAACTTCTATAGAAAAAACCATTTAGCACAGTTATTTTTAGTCCAGCCCAGCCAGTCGAACAGGGCCTACACAGCCCAACACAAACCCAACCATGCGTCGCCATTCATCGCGTGATTCTCCTGCTGCTGATCATGATCATGACACTGTCGGATGCCAGATGGTCTCATGGTTTTGCCAAGATATGGAAGCTCTGCTCTCTCCGTGCAGTGCATCAGCCAATGCACAGATCGATTGATCGAACCACTTGTGCACAGTAACATCAATTGAGCAGCACATCGAACTACTAGGCCACGGACAGATTTTGCGTTGCCGACATTTGGGAGTTTATCTTCCTTGGACACGATCAGTGCATTCCACGGTAGCAGATCTAGATCTACAGGTGTAATGCGGGGTCACAAATGTCAGGGCTTTATGAAACATGCGCCTCTGCCACACTGCAACTTACGGCCTTCACTTCGTAGCTGCACGTCTAATTTCGGTTTTAAGCGACAGAAAGCTAACGATTCTATAACTACAGCTACATTCAGGAGCTAGAAAGATGCTTTCGTGTAAGTACTAGATGAAAACCTAATCAGATCAATGTGCTAGCTCCTGTAATCCGGCATCATATATAACGGTATGCTGACTGGATACCATTAAGATTTGTGGAAAGAAAGGTTTACGAACTTAACAAATTAAACGATATTGTTGCTGGTCAAAGACCTCGAGCCTAAATAAATTCAAAAGTTTATGTATTTCATATGAACTGACATTGAAATGCACTCACCAGGTCGCCCATCCGCACCTTGCAAAGCAGTGCATTGTGTGTCATCTTTTTCTGCAAATCTACGACTCGTACATTGCATGTCTAGTGAGCAGTGACACGGGTGTGACCTGGAAGAAGAAGGGGCCCGATTGTCTGGTCTGGATCTTGCTGTCCTCTCTCCGGCACTTTTTTTTTTTTTGCGGGGCTCTCTCCGACACTTTAATTATTCATCTTAAGTTAAATTTAAATCGCGAAAAGATCAAAGAGCGTGGCGTGCAGACGAGACGAACACACTCCCATGCCGGATCTCTGCCACCGTCCTCTGCAATCTAGGAGGAGCAACTTTTGGTGATTTCTGACAAGACGACGTGCCTGCAAAGCCAGCCGAAGGTGTCATGTCACGTCCTGAGCTCTTTCCATTGCAAAGTCTAGGATATGCCTTCCTTGCCTCATCAGGTTTCCAAACCTGCCGACTTCGAAGTTTGAAAAAGAAAGAAAAGAGACCGAGAAAAAGAAAACAGGATGCAATTGTGTTCGTACTGCTTTTTCCTGGATGGTGGACGGAAGAATAGGCATTTGTAATTTTCTGCCTCGTTTGTTCTGTTTCGTAGTACTACGGAGTACACTACGAACACAGAGTATGCTGTTGATCAGTTGATTCTGATGGTCAGACTACAAATGCGATTTGTTCTGCAGCTTCAGAGTACTTGAAAGTCAGAAACTGACAGCATTCTGTTGAACGGATTTCACTTGATTAGACATGGTGGCAAAAAGATTTGGGCAAGTACTCAAGAGAAAAGCTGGGATTCAGCTGCAATTGAAGAGAAAAAGATTGGCATCATAATTACGAGTAATATACTATTCTCATCGATCAGGTTTCAGTTCTGATCACAGCTTAATTAGTGAATTGCACATTATGATCATGGTAGTATTCGCAGGACACTTCCCATTTTATGTGCCCTCGGCCTTTTCTCCTCCAGCTAGTTCGAACCCAAATTCTCAATGCCCTGTTTCTCCATCCGAAGATCTCTCTCTCTCCCTTTGCATCTACTTTCCTGAAAAGTAGAAGTGGAGTGTTACTGTTTGTTTCATCCAGCATACAATATTACAGAAAAATGCAAAGTTCTGATGGATTATGACAGCCTCACAAAGTTAATAACCAACTACAAGTATGCATGTGAAACAATGCATAAGGTTACAAAACAGAGTACGATCCAAAATCTCTGTTACATTTTTCAGAGAGTTTTTTCATTCAATGGAGTAGGTCCAAACCAAGACTAATGGAGTAGGTAAAAGACCAAGACTAATAGGCGGCAGTATTAATCTATACGAGGATAGATTCTAATTGAAAAATAAAACATCCATGCACAAGTACACAATTTCATCGATTTTTTTTTTCAAGGAAAGACTGATTGTGATATAGAGAGGCTCTAACCATTCTTACATCTAGCTACCAGTGAGAAATATTTAGGTTTCGTTTCAAATAAGGACACAGATGGTGGCCCCACATAACTGAATGTACTACACCTACAAGAATCTCAAAAAAAGAGAATGTACTACTAAAAGATATCCATGTTCTGTTGTCTAAAGGAATGGATCTTCAGCCAACAATGAAAAAGCGATTACGATGGCTCAGCTAAAAGAAAGGCAAAACAAGAGGGCTGCAATTAGACCACAGGCCGCAGGTACAATGCTTGACAGGTCACCATTATGATGCCCTGAATGTCACTTGAACAACTTCTACAAGCATCAGTGCATCCAGCTAGAAAGAAATTTTGATTTCATTTTAATGACAGACTGATCATGTGTAGTAAACATTCATGTAGAGAACACATGCTGGCATGCCCGTGTGCGGGGTGCCCCCCAAAGCAACCAAACAACTAATCATGCAAGTAAAGGAACAATGAAAGCAATCTTCACGAATAAAGGATTTAAACACACCACCAACCCTCAGTCCATGACAATGAAAACCATATACTCTCCGTAAGTTACATATCATGGCCTATGGACCACAAATCCACAATTGGGTACACACCTGTGGCAACTAATACGCGATAAACAGGTAAAGTTAGCAGAAGTTACAGTATCAGGTAGTCGTAAGCATATGCATGGCAACTGCAAATCTACCGAATTACTCCCTTTTCAGTATGATAAAAAAAAACGGCCATTGTGGGGAGATTATCTAACTTTTACTGTTTACCCTTTTGTCCTTTCAGTTCTCCCAGTCTAGCAAAGATATTGCATCCCCACATTCAATTATGAATTAACAGTAGAGCATGTTATACTATGTTCCACACTTCTACCTTAGATGACACAGAGTAAACTGCAACTAGTTGCTGTTTAGTATGAGGCATTTGCAGTTACACAACAGTGGTGAGCTGTGGAAGAAAGATGGGTCCGTACGCGTGCCAAATTAATAACCACAGGACACACGTATACCAAGATACACGAGATTAATGTTGATATTGATTAATAGTCATCAGATATCACAATCTTGGACCACAATAGAAAAGGGTCAAGCAAGAACGCCTCTTGTTTTTGTCAGAGGCCGTACTAATTACTACTAACCACCAGCATCAGATCCCTAGAGCAGACTCCACAGTAGCAATGACAAAGCAGCAATGGTCCATGTCGTCCCACCATCAGATTAATTGTTTTTGGACTAACACACATCAGATTGGTTAATTTATCAAATAATTATACTAAGAGATTAGGAAATCAATACTGAGACAAGAAAACTGTCCCCACCCCAGTCAGCACATCAAACATTACTCTCAAGGAATCGAAAAATCCGTTGAAAACTTGAAACAACACTCAACATCACTGTCATGCTCTAGTGTAGTAAAACACAATTTCACTATAAAACAATCGACTCCACCCGATTAAATCACTTTCCACCATTTGTAACCCAGATATTTGCTAGAGCCGAAAGCTTGCATAGTTTGCATCATTTATACAATTATACTACTGTAAGTTTGTAGCATCAATCAAGTTCTTCATGCTTGTTGAGCAAACACTGTAACTAACAGTGATTAAACAGCCGCATTGCGATAACAGTGTGAAAAAAATTATGGCTGAAAGAAATTTGAGCCCTAACCTCCACTCTCGCGTTCCTGACAGCTCACCGATCTCCCAACCTTGCCGGCGCCGGCGCCGGCGCGTTCATGGTGGCGGCTATCATTCGCCACCTTCGCCGAGCCAACCCTAAATCCACCAGCACCAGCCCTTCCACCACCGCCGCCGGCGACCGTCGCCGCCTCAGCAACCGCCTCATCAGCCGCCGTCTCGACATACCTAGCCGCGCCCATCTCCATCTGCGCGATTCGTACTGCCCCAAATAGCCTCTCGGGGAGCTCCTCCTCCGACTGCGACTCGACGAGGAACCCCATGTCGATGGTCACCGACGTGACGGCGCCGAGGGCAAGATGAAGAATCGCGCTTGCGATCGCCGAGCTGCCGATGTCGACGTCGATCTCGAGGTAATCTTCCCCTTTGTGGTAGCGGCAGGTGAGTGCTCGGCCGAGGAGGCAGGCGGCGTAGCCTCCGACGGCGGTGCGGACCAGCCATGGACCCTTCACGATCCGGTTCGCGATCTTGAACCGCGCGTTGCGGTACGCGTCGTCGCCATGGATGAACCGCCCGAGCAGCGATTCCGCCGGGATTGGGGAATCCGCCGCGAAGTAGAACGCCGCGCTGTACGCGTCCGGCCGGCCGGGAACCTGCAGTGACCAAATCGATCCCCAAATTAGACGACCTTTTCTACTCCGGCGAGGCCAAAATCTCCCAATTAGGCCTACTCCGGATAGATGGGATCGATCGGGGAGGGGAATTTAACCTGGAGATTGACGGCGAGGAGGAATTGGGCGGTCGGATCCTTGCGGAGGCGAGCGCGGCGGAAGGCGGCGGCGACGGGGATATCATCGCGGGAGAGGAGATGGTCGAGGCGAGAGTGGCTTCTCAGCCAGTCGACGCCGGCGGGGCGGAGGAGCCACTCCGGCGAGGACGGCGCCTTCCCCCGCTTCCCGCCGCCGCCGCCGCCGCCGGTGAAGTACCCCCTCGCGCGGAGATGGAAGAGGTCTCCCGGCGGCGAGGCCCAGCCGTTGGTTCCCCTCTCCAGGTCCACCTGCCTCAGCGAGGAGGCGGAGATGGCTTCCTCTCTCCAGCTCTTCTGCTGCTGCTCCTCCGTCTCCGCCTCCGCCTGCTGCCTCCTGCGGCTCATCGGCGCCGGCGAGGGGGAGGCAGGAGAGGAAATCCGGTGAAAAAAAAGGAATTTTTGGTGGGGAGGGGAGGAGAGGAGAGGAGAGGAGGGGGGTGGGTTTGGTGTTTTTGCGCGGCTTTCGCTGCTTCCAGCTGCTGCGTTATAAAACAGTGGGAAAGAAAAGAGATTAATGCGTGTGATTCCTATAGAAAAAAAAAGGCCTTCGCGTCTAAGCACCTCTCCTCCTCTCTAATTTTTCTAGTTCTGTTATTGATTACCGTGTGATATATTAGCAGCATTTTTTTTTACATAGTGCCAATCACCAGTTTATCATAATATGATGTGGGCTCCGCATTGTGTAATTGTATCCCGAATTAAGAAGGTGACTGAGTCTAAGACGTTTGATTTGGAGAAAAAGTGGGCCTTCTAATTCTTGTGGCGCGCGGTCACCCGTCCAATGAGAAGTGTTATACAGCTAACATATATACGAACAGAATATCAAACTCGACATCCGCGTGAGTAGAACCAACAGACGAAACGAACCTGTCACATGCTTTTTACATCTACGAGCACATACAGACATAGCGCCACTAACTAGTTTAGACATATCGTGGGTAGAACAATGTAACGTAAACGATCTATATAAAACAATGTAACGTAAGCGAGTTATATAAAACAATGTGAAAGAAAAGAAAATATCAACGCAACATTGTAAAAAAAAATTGAAACTTTTTATTACCTTTGCGTTTAAGCACATTTTTTTCATATCGGTTGTCATGAAACATTAACAACATTGGTTTATCCCTTCGATTTTTTCACGCCATTACTACCGATCGACAATTTATGATAAGGTGATGTACGATACATTGCATAGTAGTGCCTAAATTTTTAGGATGCAAGGGCATTAGATCTAGCACAAAAGGCAGGTGGCACTGTGTGCCTTCCAATTCAGATGGTGCACGGGTATTCGTCACATCGGATATTGTTGTACATCGAGCATTGATATCAAAGAAAAAAACCAACACTTAAGTCTCAGCGCCCTTATGATCAAAACCAGTACGCGGATGGAACCTAGTGACAAGCATTTTGCAACGGCAATACACATACAAACACAACATCAGATACCTAAAATTTATAACGCGGCCACGCCTCCAGTACCTAATCAGGCGCCAGTGGCGGAGCTGGGGTGGCCGGCGGGGGCCATGGCCACCCCCAACAATTTTCTTTTCTTCTACTGGTACATGATTTTCTTATAAAATTACCCCCTCTTTATAGGAAACCATAGAAAAACCTGAAAGAAAAACAATTTCTTCTTTCCACAAGAAAATATTTGTGGAAGGGAAAAATAATAATGATATGATTAATCAAAGTTCTCAATTAGAAGAAAATAAATTAGTAAAAGATAAAGCTCCAGCTCCACCCGAAATTTAGAGATTAAATTCAGATGGCTAGTTAGTGTATACTTGTATGGATAATGAAAAATTAAGACTAATTGTTAAATTTTTGGACCGGCAAGTGTTTGTTTATCCCTCTAATTTTCTCTTCAGCTCCGCCACTGTTAGACGCAAAACTTCCTGTGACACTATGTGTCTTCTATTTTTGATGGTATACGGGTGTTCATATAGTGATGTACAATGAATATCGATGTGGAAGAAAATCCAACACCAAGCTCCCACACAATTAAGACTGACAAACGGATGATAGAACGGAGTCGCAGATCGATTATCCAACATTTCTAATGTGAATAGACATCTTTACCCTTTCATCACGCTTTAAGAGTATGGTACTATCCCCAACGGTTAAATGATATCTATACTTTTTTAACCATTGGATTCAGTTCATCTAACGGCCAGAATTTTACATAGTTTTGAGTTTTAAGATAATTCTTCTGTAATTTAGCATAGATTGAAAAAAAATGCGGGTGATTGGGAAAGCAGAGAACCGGCCAGAAGTTCAAAAGACATCTCGTGGAAGAAGGGCCAGATGATTACACGATGGTTTAGATATTAAATTTACGCGGTTGCCATCGCGGGAACGAACGGTTGCCTTGTCCGTCGGCGGCGAGGATCTACGTACGCTGACATGTGGGGACACGCCGCGCCGTCCGCGTGGAAGGGGAGGCGCGACACGTGTGAGCAAATAGGTAGGGGTTGGATCTGAATCATCTGATCTCTCGTGTGAACGTGTGATGCGATGCGTGCACCGACGAGATTCGGTATCGTACCTCTTATCGCATCCACCGTCCAGTCGCCATCCGACGGCCCGGAAGTAGGCCACGAGGAATCCATGCCGAACATTGCATACACACATACTGTAACATGCATGCACACACACATACTGTAACATGCCGACGTGGCGACGTCTATGTGTGTCAGCAACAGTATTACGGTTGATGATGGAGCAGTAATAATCACTCACCAATCGTACATTAATGGTTGCTTGGCAAAGACAGGATCACAGAACGAGAAACCAATTTCTTTCCACCTGTACGAGATGAGAGTGGGAGTGTCTGCTCAATAAGGAATGCAATTTTCAACTCAAATTGATGCATAGTATATATTTACTGTACGATTATGATGAGTTCACAGCTGATGGAAGAAAATCCAAGCTGAGTTTACTACTGAGTACTGACAACATGCCCACTAATTAATAGATTGACAGGTGACAGTCGTGAGTCCTCTACTTCTTCAGTTGTTTGTTCCTTTTTCTCTTTTGATTTAATACTTCTTCAGTTGTTAATTTTTTTTGACACCTCTTCAGTTGTTAATTAATTAGTGTCAAAGGGGGAGAGATCGCCAGATCGAGATGTCAGAAAGCATATATCCATGCGTTCCCCAGCTAGCTCCATGGTCGATGGAGTAAGGCTACAGTACACACACATGTGCAAATCAGTTTAAAATAAGATTTTCAGGAACTATATTTGCAATCGAGACTCATGTCTGTTGAATATGTCCATGATCAAATACCAGGGGCCGCCATGTCCTGTCCATGTGCAAGAACAGTCTCTTTCTCTTAATCTTGTTCTTTCTTTCTTTCAGAAAATATCGGCAGGAGAACTCAGCTGACTGACTTATCAAGAAGTGACTAACCTTTGTTCTTGGCCTCGATCGATCTTAATTTTTTAATCAACTTTCTGAATAATGAATAGTTGTATCTGAATTTTCAGAAATGACCTGGACATATCAAGCCTAACTTAAAACGCCTAGCTACCAAGTTGCAGTTGCCAGTTGGTTAGGCTGCCAAATGATTGGCCAATCGAGCAATGCGAGCAGAATTATGCGATCGATCGGCGAGCACATGCACACCCACTTGCAGCGAAACATTTGGACAGCGCATTCATGCGTGCAAACCGGCGTGGTTGGATTCAAAACTCGAACAGAGGAGAACATTTCTGAATAATCCATTGAGAAAATATTCCGTCAGTCTTGGCATTGGAATGTAGCAATCAGCAGCAGTTGTGGCATTCTTTTTCTCAGCTACAAGCTAGCTTGCTCCTGCATCTGCTGATGCGTATATGAGCTAGGTTTATTCGCTAATGCGTTTGCTTAAGCCAATAATTAGACTGACAGATAGTGCCAAGTGGACAGAAAGCGGCATCACACGGATGCGTGATCACCTGGCTGTATTCTCTCTGCGCTGGTCGCAGTTGTTGCCAGCAGGGAGTAGTACAGGTAATTGTTTTATGAACATTTGCTCTCCTCTTTAGTTAACGAAAGTTTTCTGAATAATTCAGGCTGGTCTTAAACATTTTGGAGATGGAAAGAGCACAGAAAATCTTTGCTGCTTTCTTCTGGATACTTTGTTTTGTTGCCATTAGTAAAGCAACATCTAACTTGAAGTATAAGCACAAGAAAACATAATTGAAAGACCTATTAAGCTGTAACTGTATAACGTAACTTGGAAAGTAAACCGTAAAGAAACAGTAACCAATGGCTTAACATATACCCAAATCTGTAATGTTGTCTTAGTTTTGTTCTCAAGACACATAGTATGTGCATTTTATGCCTGTGAATCTTATGCCATTATGTGCTCATCCTTTTTTTTTTCTTTTCAAGTATACGGCCTCATGATCTTATCTTTCACTTCAAGAAAATGTTTATGTACTCGTTCGTTGAAACATGGAAGAGGGAATTGGAAAGTAGTTCAGGCCCAAGTGTCCAACACAAAATTGGACGTGACTATCCGAAGAACAATTTAGGCCTGGTTATTAAGCCCATTACATTAAATTGGATAATTTATGGGCTTTGGGGGAAGCATATGGGCTTGTACAATTGCCCAACGGCCAACGCAAGCTAAACTGGCAGGAGGAATAAAGGTACGGTGAGTCAATATATGGATATTTGCAGTTATCATTAAGTTTGTCTGAAAAAGAAATACTCCCTCCAGACTTTTATGCATGAAATTGGCTAGCCAACGTCATATAAACATGGGAGGGATTAATTAGAATAAGATCTATGGGTTAGTTTGGTTTGTGGCCAACAGTGAACTTACCAAAATTTGGCATGCCAAAGTTTGGTAAGGCCAACATATGTTTGGATTGAATTACTATTGATGTTATTAAATATTGTCAAGCCTAAGTTAGGACACAAACAATGTTAACACATTGAACATTGGTAACAGTACAGCACGCTGGCATGATCTCAAGATCGATGATGACAAGGGCATAACAGCGTAAGGCAGGAGGACCATTTCTATTAGAGCAACATAAGACATAGAAATAAGGACAACCAAATGCTACTGGACTGCATGTACTTTTCTCTTGGGGTTCTATTGTCAAGCCAACCTCATTAATTAGCTCCCCCATCTTTTCATCTTTCCTAATCTTGGTCGTATAGTCAAACATGCACAGAAAGTTCATATTTTTCTTATCTTAATCCTGTAGTCAATCATGCACCGATGCACGGATAGTTTCATAAAGAAGATTGCGCAAGTGCAAGTGTAAGATTAACATGAGGGAAGGATCATGTTGATCCATTCAGACAGTAGCAGCAGCTAACCAACCAAACACCGGCTGAGTCACTGAAGAGTCAAGGAAATGGGCAATTTTTCCTCTGTTAGGAGCAACCAATCATAGTCCACTGCCCACATCCTTATTACCATCACAATTTTCCTCTTCTTTCATATTTGAGTGCTAATTGATTATCGAATGAACGTATGCGCCGCAAAAGTAGTTGGGAAACACTGTACTTTGCGTCTCCTGCCGTGCCTGAACATCAGTAAGTTGTTGAGGAACCCATGCATTGATCAACGGAAAGATCATCACGCTAGCTAACGTTGAAACCAGATCCTTTGAATTAACTTTAATTTAAATTAGAAAGATATGGTCACCGATATACGAGACTGTGGCTGATAGAGCCCATATGTCAGCGACAAAGTGAATTTGAAATTAAAGTTAGAGGATCTAGTTTCATTAGTGTTTTGCTGTTTACAACACAAACAGAAGATTTTGTGTTCAGTTACTCTGAATTTGATTTTCTATATTTACTGTTGTTAAGATATCTGAGACTCACGGAAATGAAGTGGCACTGAGCTGCAGGTCGAGATTTTCAAGGCCGATTTGTCTTACTAGCTGACGAAATAAAGGATAGCTTTGCTGATTCCAAAATGCTGTCCAATTCATTTCCAATGCCTGATGAAGTACTACCGAAGCAGTGGTGGGAGTTTCCATGTTCTTTTCTGTCATACCAGTGACCTGCTACCGAAGAATGTGCTTGCGACATTTGGATTATCTGTACAATACACACCCAAAGAGATACAGATAACCCGTTTATGTGAAAAGGATTGTCTGAATTTACACTGACAGTAACTTTTCTTCGGAATAATCTTGTTTGTCACCCCATTTTTGAGAAAGACGCTTGTATTCAGAAATTTAAATGCTGGAAAGATGAAATTTTGAGGAAGAAAATGTCTCAAAATGGGAGCATGCGTGGCTTTCTCTTTCTCTTGAGTTGATCAGAGGTGTATGTCAATACCGGTGGTTTGGATGGCAATACCCAGGACCAGGCCTACGTCCAAATCGCTTCATCACTGATACTTAGTCGGTAGGCGTGTCCATCACCAACATGCATATCCTTGCCCCTGCAGCCTCCGTCCTCTGCCTCTTGATCTTGTCTCATGGTGACAAACTCTGCAATCTATCTGCAGGAAGATTGATAGCTAAGCTGCAACCTGTGACAAAACTGACAATACAATTCAGTCTAACAAAAACAGTTCTGAAGTGTCCTTTCTGAATTCTGCCCCCATGTAGGAGTAGTAATGTCATTTGATGATCTCTAAAAGAAAAGTAATGTCATTTGATTCGGCTACTATGCATCATGTTATGCTGATGATCAGTCTTAACATGCATAATTAATCTGCCCCATCAATTAATTATGTTATCTTCTTCAGCACGTGACTGAAAATCTAATGCTGTAGTGCATCCCATTGTTTCTGAACTGGAGACTGAAAATTAGTACTAGTGGAGCACTGTAGCTGTTAACATCTGTTTCATTCTGTGGGTCCTAGGGTCCATACATTGGCATCCCCCGAAAAATCCAAGATCAATGGGGGCCCACATGGTGATACTCTTGTGGGCCCAACGGCGCGGCTGTGTTAAGCGAAAATGTGCTCAACGGTTCAGTTGTAATAAGAGGGTTTATCAGGTCCGCTCGTTTAATAATACAGCTAAGAATCTAAGCAACCTCATCATGCCAAAGTGCTGCTCACTTCCCTGTGTTATGATAATAGTCCCCCTGTCTGACATGAACAATGCTGTTTTGCTTGCAAGTTCTAATTAAGACCCACATTTTTGGTGTCCCGGAGAATTTTCTTGGCTGAGAATTCAGTGCGTCAACACTCAATTATGCAGTAGATTACTGCTGAGAAAGAGCTAGTAGTACCTGGTACTGAAGTGTTTGCTTCGTGCTTAGTACTACTACTAAGTAAGACAGCTGTTTTTATCCTGTCACTGTTTAATTACTGTGCAAGCTAGGGCAGTGCAAGGCATGTGGATGGGGTGATGGTATCTTTTTGTCCCCGGTATTGAGGTAGCCCATGTGTGTTCTGCAGCTTAATTAATCATTCATTCATGCATCTATACTCTTTGTTAACAGATGTAGCTCTTTACACTGAAATGCCTTTGGCTCCCCTTTAATCATGATATCTTAGGTTTGCATTTATTCTGATTTCACAGGCGCAATTAGGACTGACCTGGCAAGAAGTCATACAATAACATTCCGTAAAAAAAAATATACAGTTGAAGTTTGTTCAGTTTTGTAAAATCTATCCTTGAATAACAAAGAATCGCTTGTGAAGTAAGTATGTATCTGATTGGTTGCCACAAGGCAAGTGGTCATGTGATAATGTCTGCGCAGCAAACATTACTGGATTTTTTTTCATTAAAAAAAGCCTTAGTGATTCTTCTTTTTCGATTTGAAAGCATACGATGATTCCATTTTAATAAAGCAAATCATAAATTGCCTTTCAGAGCTGATCATACTCATAGTTCCCCTGGTGCTTCTTCTTTTCGAGCTAAAGAAAGGCCTAGCAGGTGCATCCAAAAGTAAAGGCAAACCAACTGTTTCCGTTGTCAATTCTGAATTGCTAGAAGAGTTTCTGGATGATGCATAATGTAGGCAACTTTTAAGAATTATCAATAGACCAAGAAATGATGCCCGATTGCCTTGTCATTTCATTCCACCGAACGGCTTCAGCTAGCCTAGCCACTGAAAGCCAAGTGCAGACCAGGCCAGAACACATGCAATGTCATTTTTGCTGAGGTGTAGCTATCCAGGATCATATCGGTAGAGAAGACCAAGAAAAAGATAAGCATGTATCTGCCTTCCAGACACTTCAAAAGTGGAGTAGAAGATAAACCTGCATGGAAATTCAGTAGAGGAGTTAAAAAATGAAAATGATTTTGTACGGTTCACATACATGATAGGAGTACATACATCCTTGAATTTCTTGCACATATGTTGTGCTTATTATGACCACACACAAATGAACTGTACCATTTCTTTTCAAGTCATGTACTATTGCCGTCTTGTATGCAATCTAGTACTAACTATGTTTAGTCAACAACCGATAGTTGTAGTTGTATTTACAACGACCTAGTAGGAAACTAAACTGCATATGCAACGTAGTACAATGTACCAGAAGTCAAATTCAGGTAACCCAAGAGAAAGAAAAAAAGGCTTTACATGCAAGGTACCCCAATGGTCGCAGCGTGTGACTTCATTGCACGCATCATTGTCTCTATGGAGTTAACCAGTTGTAATGTAACGACCTGACCTGTGATTGCAAGAACAAATACCAAGTACAAACTGAAGAAGAGGAAAACCATAGTTACATTATGCGTGTGCTGGAGTGCTGGTGATCACCAACCAGAGGCCATAAATAACCATAGTTAGATCCAACCAACTTCCAGTGAAGCACTTGACCACACCACCATGGCAACAGCAGCAGCACTGATTACTGACACCTTAAATGCAAAATACACTTCTAAAAAATATATTACTGGTATATATACTCATGTATAAATACTTGCAGAGCGTCGACCCAGTTTCTTCCCTGCCTGTCAGGTTAGGTGCTGCACACCTACACCTTGCTTGCACGCCATATCTTCCCCGTCACCAATTCAGACACATATCCAACCCATGGATAATTAGATAGATGCATCCATCCTTGCAGCCTTCAATAGGACAGGAGTGTACACAGTGTAGACGCTCATAGTTTATCACGTCCCAAAGTTGCAGAGTTTTGAGAAACCGAAACAGCCAAACATCTATACTAGTATCGTACTAGTAGTACTACCACAAATTTCAGAGTTCCAACGAGGGTACAACAGTACTAGTACTCCTACGTAGTAGTCGTACAGGTTTAAGTACTGTATACCAGCAGGTGGCCACGAAAAAAACCCACTAATAATTGCGGTGAAACTCACACACACACACTCAACTCACACGGTCGGTCAGTCAAACAAACTCCCAAACCCAAACCTGGGATCCCCCGAGTCCCTGACAACACACCACCAATCTGCAATTCTGCCGCATCAAACGCCAATTCTTCGTCACCGCAGCGCCGGACCGGAGCCGCAGCCGCACCAACGATCTCGCTCCATCTCTCCTCAGTCCTCACGCGGAAATCACCCGAAACACCCGAGAAAAACGGCTCAACCCAACGCCCCGAGAAGAAAAAACGGGCAAAACACACACAAAACCCAACCCAACCCCAACCCAACTCGACACAAGGCGAGCCGCGTGCGTGCGCCTGCCTCGCTCGCGAGCTGTCTCCAACCGTGCACTCCCCTTGCGCCGCCGCTGCTCGCCTCTCTTCCCGGCGCTTTTCCACCCACACACCCAACAACACCACACCCTCCCTCCTCCTCCTCGCCGCTTTCCCGTCGGAAAAAAAAAAAGCTCCTCGTCCTTTTCCCCCTTTCTCCCCTTCCCTTTCCAACCTAAACCTCTCCTCCTCCCCTCTTCCCCCTCGCCGCCACACGCTTCCCTTCCCATCCCCTCCACCTACCTCGCCATGTCGCTCTCTCGCCGCGCGCATAACTAGCCTCGCCGCCGCCGCCGTCTCGCATTCTGTTTCCAATGGGGATGATGGATCAGGAGGACGAGGAGAAGATGGGTATGGCGAGACTAGAGGCGGCGAGGCGGGCGCTACGAGCGGGAGTTGAGACCTCACGCGCACTGACCCGCGCGCTAGGGCGGTCGGGAACGAAGCTGGAGGAGATCCAGGCGAGGCTGCCGGCGATGGAGGCGTCGGTGAGGCCGATCCGCGCGCCGCGCGACGCGCTCGAGGGGGCGGGGGGCAACATCGACCGCGCCGTCGCCCCCGCCGCCGCCGTGCTCAAGGTGTTCGACGCGGTGCACGGGCTCGAGCCGCCGCTCCTCGCGTCCTCCGCCGTCGCCGACGACCTCCCCGGGTACCTCGCCGTCATGTCCCGCCTCGAGGAGGCGCTCCGGTTCCTCGGCGACAACTGCGGCCTCGCGTCGCAGTGGCTCGCCGACATCGTTGAGTATCTCGGGGAACGGAGCCTCGCTGATCCCCGATTCGTGTCCGACCTCGCCGACGCGCTCTCGGACCTCAAGAGCCCATCCGATTGCCTCGACGGTGGATTGCTCACCGCCGCGCTTGACATTCTCGAGGTGGAGTTTCGTCGGCTTCTCGTCGAACACTCCGCTCCGCTCGCCATGAGAGAGCCAAATAGCAGCTCTGACCCGGGGTCTATTACGGCGCCGCGGATCCCCGCCTCCGCTGTGCACAAGCTAGGTTTGATACTTGACCGGCTCGCCGCTAATGGGCGGGTGGGAGCCTGCACGGCGGCCTACGCCGACGCCCGTGGCGACACGGTGAGCGCCAGCCTCCGCGCGCTTGGGCTTGATTACTTGCAGGACCTAGCCGAGGACGCTCAGGCTCTCAGCCCAAGCGTCGAGCGCTGGGGACGGCATCTGGAGTTCACGGTGCGGCATCTACTGGAGGCCGAGCGGAAGCTCTGCGTTGCGGTGTTCGAACGGCGGCCGGAGGCCGTGTCATCGTGCTTCGCGGAGATTGCGTCGCGTGCGGGCATTCTTGAATTTCTCAAGTTTGGCCGAGCCGTGTGTGATGCCAGGAAGGATCCCATCAAGCTGTTGCGATTGCTCGATGTTTTCAATTCGTTGAGCAAGCTGAGGATGGACTTCAACCGTTTATTTGGTGGAAAGGCATGTGTAGAGATTCAAACCAGAACCAGGGAGCTTGTCAAGAAGGTGGTGGATGGTTCTGTGGAGATATTCGAGGAATTGCTCGTGCAGGTAGAGCTGCAGCGCAATATGCCGCCTCCGACTGATGGTGGAGTGCCGCGCATAGTTAGCTTTGTTGCCAAGTACTGCAACCAGCTCCTTGCGGATCCGTATCGTTCTGTGCTTACGCAGGTGCTCGTCATCCATCGCAGCTGGCGCAAGGAAACCTTCAATGACAAGATGCTCGTTGATGCATTGCTTAACATTGTTAAGGCACTTGAGGCCAACTTCGAAGCATGGTCAAAAGCATATGAGGATGTGACGCTGTCGTATCTCTTCATGATGAACACACATTGGCACTTCTTCAAGCACCTAAAAGGTACTAAGATGGGTGAGATCTTAGGTGATGAATGGCTCCGAGAGCATGAACAGTACAAGGATTACTACTCAGCAGTGTTTCTGAGGGAAAGTTGGGGAACACTTGCACCTCTATTGAGCAGGGAAGGTATAATCTTGTTCTCCAAGGGCCGGGCTACAGCAAGAGATTTAGTAAAGCAGCGGCTTAAATCGTTCAATGCAAATTTTGATGAGATGTACCAGAAGCAGTCTGCATGGATCATATCAGATAGGGATTTACAGCAGAAGACATGCCACCTTGTGGTACAGGCTATAGTGCCTGTATACCGAAGCTTCATGCAAAACTATGGGCCGCTTGTTGATCAGCAGGATGCCAGTGCAAACAAGTATGTGAAGTTCACTGCTGAAGGCCTGGACAAGATGCTCAGCACACTCTTCTTGCCTAAACCAAGGAGAGCTGGAAGCTTCCAGATCAAACACTCTAATGGCAAGATTACCAGCGCAATGACTGGGTTGTATCGAAGCACCTCTACACTGAAATAGCTTCAGGTGAAGTTTGGAGGAATTGGATGTACAATTGTGCAATACCATTAAAGATGGGATCCCGGTTGGCCGGGAGACATAATAATGGCCCAGTGACAAGAACAGCCGGAAAATGGCAAGAACTAAGCTTCTCCAGTAGTACTGACATATGGTGAGGAGAAGATGACTGACTTGTTCCGCATATCTGTGCAGTCTTCTCCACCCGGTTATTTTTGTCGCCTTTGTTATTATCTGTAGCAGTATACTCTGATTCATTTTAGGAACTTGTATGGGGAGCAGAACATGTGTAATGAGTTACCTGGTATGTGTAAAAGATTGGTTGTATTCAGGGGGTATTTAGTTGTTCCACATTCTATAAGTTTTAGTTCAATTACCATGCAATGGAATATATGGAAAGTATATTACTTCTGTTGATCAAATGATTTTGGTTAATTGATTGCTGATTATAGGAGGCAATAATAAACCTCTCAAATTCTATATCTAGACAAACTCTTGCATTTTACTTCCAAGTTTACACGGCAGTAATGCAGTTTACTTTTAATTAGGCATCCCCATGTATAAACCTGTAGTCCCGTGAAACTGGGAATCAGTGTCTGGATATTGGACACGACTACACGAGTGTATATGTATATTAATCAAATTCTGGAGTTCTGAAGTTCCAGTGTGATGCGCACCTTGTTGAGATGTTGGAAACTGGGAAGTGGGAATCATAGGTAAAGTGAAGATTCTCCAAAAGTTAGCTGCAGCTCCAAGCAAGGCAGCAACAGGCACAACATGGCACAACATTGCAGCAGCACCATTCCACCAGAATATGCAGGTTCTGCATGCTCTCGGTTTCACAGGAAAGTTCAGGCACTGCTATCCATGATTCATCCCAGCACTGGTCTATACTGAATATCATTTAGATCGTCGATTCAACAACCATGGGAATAAAGTGAAGCATCCAGCGACCATAGAGAGCTCGTTTAACCTGGTAAATCGTACTGCCGTTTATCCTAAAGAAAATATTTGTGTACGTCGGTCGCACATCAGTGTACATAACAGCTCAGAGTTGTATCACTAGAGAGATTAAGCTTGGCAACATATGTAATTGGCATCTCAGTATATCTATAGTGGTCATATAACTATGTAAACGGGAGAAGCGAGCACAAGTTTCATACACAATCAACAAAATCAAGAAATAAACCCGTCTTGCATCCAGACGCTAAGAACACAAGATTATTTCAACCAAACAACAGAAGGCATTATCATTCAGCAGATAACACAGAACAGCAGATGTAATATCAAACGCACAACAGACGCAGCCAGTACAATCTCATAAGAATACTCAGTATTTTATTTTATTTTTTGAAACGATTACAGTATTAACCATTACAGTAGCATTATCTCACAGAACTCCGTACATTGATAAGTAAAACACGGTAAGGTCTGATATAAGAGAAGTATCATACGGTCTGGTCCCAGAGGACGACTGTCTGGGTTTATTGACCAACATTACTCATGAGAAAACACACACGAACTAACTCAAAAGTAGTTCCGACTCATGATAAAAGCACACAGACGACACGAACTGGAAATACTCATAACGGACGAATACTGAAAAGACGATAGGATAGGTAGGCGATGATTTGAAGGAGATTGGATGCATCACTCTTCCTCAGATTCAGAATCTGCGCTCTGGAGCCACTCCACGAACTTCTTGGCATTCTTCACGACCTGGGACTCCTTGCCACCAGCAACAGCTTCATTGTACCACTGAGTTATCACTTCTTCATCCAGGACATCCCCATCATACAGGGCCTTCAGAACAATCGGCACCTCCTTCACAGCTTCAGGGCTAGACTTGGCACCAAAGGCCACCAGCGCTTGGAGCAGGACCATCTGGGAGGCTTCATCAGGCACAGCAGCAGCAAGGAATTTCTTCTTCTTCACAACCTCCTTGGCGAATCCTTTGCCAAGGCCGCCAAAGAGTGCATCAAAAAGAGCATTCATAGCATCCTGGGACGGTAGGGTTGAGGAAGTCATGACACCCTTGAGCTGAACAGCAGTCACACCCTTGCTCAAGTTATCCTTCAACTGTTCGACCAGATCATCATAAGGACTGGGTTTAGCCTCCTCAACCACATCCACATGTTTTGTACTTCCATTCGAGGCACCTTCCTTGTGTGAGACCTCTTGTTTCTTCTTCTCAGGTTCTTCAGTTGACAGCATCACCATCTCAGCAGTTGCAGCACTCAGTTGTTCCCGCATGCGCTGCTTTGCAGCCTCCAATGAAGTGTCAGTCTGCCACTGAACATCATCATCGTCGTCGTCTACAGCTCCATTATCACCATCATGGCTGCGAGTTGGTGAATTTGAATGATCCTCATCAGAGCCAGCAGCAGCCTTTTTCTTCCCAGCACCACTTTTAGATGAGGTACTTTCCTTGGATGCACCTTTCTTCTTTGCTTCCTTCTTTAGCTTCTTCATCTCCTCATCAGCAGCCTCACCTTCCTTAAGGCGCTCCTTCTCAGCTCTCCTCATTGCCTTCTTTTCTTTCCCAGCACCTTTCTTCTGTTCAGGTGGATTCTTCAGGATAAATGTGGTAAGCTTGTCCCTCATGTCAACATCAGACACAAAACCACAGGCAGCACACTTCAGTGTAATCATCTGGGTCTTGGAGATGAGGACCTCAGTCTCAGGGTTGCCACATCCATAGCATTGAACATACTTCTTGATGAAGTTCTCAAGGAGACCAGCCAGCTTAGCAGTATCATGTGCACCATTAACCAAGGAAATGCCAGTCTTCTCATCAAATTTAGACTGTGCACCAAGCTCACATCCAAAGTACTTCGTTGTGTAGGAAGCAGGCCTGGCTAGGGCTTTTGCTATATCCACCATGTTCACAATGTTGGTCTTGATGCCATTGCCACGGCCTTCTATTTTGGTGATCATCCTGGGCATCTTATACCTGTAGAAGGCATCATCACGGTTTGAAGCACCAATGTTTTGCAGAGCCATCTTGGATTAATTTTCTTTTGCTGAGATATTATCAAAAGCACCAAGGGCAAGAAGCAACAGTAGTCTTGTATCCTTGAAGTGAATCAGCAGAAACGAGTGTACTCTGAGAGCAGCCAGAAGCTTGCATAAAATGACAAGGCCTCAGATGCATGCAGCAGGGCCTTCCAGGCGAGAGCTTGTGCCTTTTTCTCGTTGTCCGAGAATATTCTCCAAGCAATCCAACTGATCCCAAGTAAAGCAAGTCTTGTTCAGACATAAAAGAAGCTTCAACTTGTATACCCTCCACTTTGTCAGATTGCAGCAAAACTGATGCTGCCTCCTGTATCACAGCAAGTCAACATTAGATTATTTACCATACAACAGACAGACAAGGGATGTACTTTAAAATGTCAGCAAAATACTCCCTCCGTCTACAAATGATCGTCACATAAGCAAAAGGTGCCAAGACCAAGAAGAACAATGCATCTACCATTCTGAAATTAAACATCATTAATAAAAGTGATTTGTGTCTTGAGTGTCCCAAGGATTGCCTTGGGCATTGGTGTTTTGCATGTTGCATGGCTGCATCTGGCCAAGCCAATGGTTGCATGCAGACTGCATGCATTTATTTCTGCACGCATGCACGATGCACATTTACTCCTATGCATGGATAAACGAGCATATACTACTCTAGTTGATAATATGATGATCATTTGTAGACAACCTCAAAATAACTATATGATGATCATTTGTAGACGGATGGAGTATATACAGTATAGTACAATTTACGATGGTTATGGTACCACACTTGGAACAAATATTTTAAACGCAGAAATCACACTAAATTAGTCACCATTATCGAACTGAAAAATATAATTGTAATACATAATTACATGACCCTGTATAAAACATTTAGAAAACAAACAAACCCATTTTTGTACAAAACTGTACCAGGTATTTGTACGAAGGTAAGATAAATCACGTCCGTCCCAAACAATGTCCTATGTGTAAACAGGCTTCTACATTAGACTATGGTACGGTTGAAAACATTAAGGCAAAAGCCACCGAAAAGTGCAATAGACCGACTGGAAACTGTACTATAACAGAAAAAACACTTGCTACGCATTTGTTGCTGTTCAGTCCAACTTCTGTAATACCAAACTTCTAAGACACTTAAAAACCCTAAGAACCAGAGAACCAGCATAATCTGATCCATGGAAAGTTCAAGCATAGCTAAATATAGGAGTCTGATTCTCAGCAAATATGAATAGCATAAGTTTGTAAAAGTGCTATGTTGAATGAACAAGTGAAACTAAAGAAATTCAATCATTTGGGCTACATGAACAGAGATCATACACTTAGCAAAGTAACCATTGCTAACTAAACTTGTCCTAGCAGACTGATGCCATTGTGGCGATCAAGGATACAAAAGACAAGATAATAAACAATCAGTATGAAAGTAAATGGCAATAAACATGAATATCTGATGGCAAACTATTACGGTAGTGACTGGAAAAATGCTGAATTTGCATAAAGAAATAGATTGTACCAGTACAGCTACTATGAGATTAATCTGTACAAGGTTAGACCTTAGCCTGAATACTTGAATGCTTAATTCAGTGTACTACAAGAAAAATGTGATGTGTCTTTTGCAGAACCCTAGATTAGATCAAATCAACAAAAGATCCATAACTATCAGGGTATAATGGTTAATGCTAGTAACCAGTAACTGGTAACTGATGCTACTGCAAAGTACATCCAAGCAGCATGAAGTACATCAGTATTAACTGAAAAAACTATATCTATACTAGTTTAAATGCTCCCAATGGTGGTGGATACTGGCGTTGAGTCTGCCTTTCATCCATCAACCACTGTCACATAGGTTCTGCAACCACCAACCAAGCCAGCGGATGCCGGTACGTCTCTGATCGAATACGGAATACCTACACACGCGACTAGGGAAGCAAAGCAAGCAGCAGACATGGGCGAATCTAACGTCCTAAACTTTTTGAATGAATTGAATGTTATTAGGTTTAAGGTTAGTGCAAATTAAGAGAAAAGCTTCCATCCAGATCTAGAAGAGAAGCTAAGAGATGAGAAAGAGGAGTTGAACCCCCAAACTTTTTTGAATGAATTGACTGATAAAAATTTTAAGGTTAGGGCAAATTAAGAGAAAAGCTTCCATCCAGATCTAGAAGAGAAGCTAAGAGCAAACCCCAACAGATACGCTATCCCGTCATCCATCGAGAGAGTAGCCAGCAGATCCTCCAAATTTAGCGCATCCACCCAACCCTACAACGAGCCAGATCCACCCAACCCTACAACGAGCCAGATCCACGCGACAAGCAGGAACCAAAACCACACAGATCGGGGGAACGAGAACGAATCAATTAATCAGACGGAGGCAGGCCAAGGGGAGGGGAGGGGAGGGGATGGATCCCAACCTGAAGCGCGCGTTGGGAGGAGACGAACGACGGAGCCCGGAGCGGATGCTGAGCGCGCGGGTGAATTCCGAGATTCGGGAGGCGGCGGCGGCGGCGGCGGCGACTTGGAGAGAGAAAGAAGCAAGCAAATGGGTTTCGTCGACGGCAGCGAGAGGCGTCTTTTAAGGGGGGAGGCGGAGACGCGGTAGGGTTTCGCTTCTCCTCTCCTTTCGGGCCGGGCCTTTCTGGGCCTGGGCCGGATTCCTCTAGCCCTCCTACTCTTTTAGGCTCTTCTTTTTGTTGAGTACTTCCGAAATACAGTGACCTAGGTCGGATTTGATATTCTATTAAATATCCAATCCGGTCGTAAGTTTCTATATTTTAGGACGAAGGTTAGCAGTATATACAAACGCACTCCCACAAACATCAAGACACCCTTCGTCAGGTCGGCTACCTTTTTTTTTTCTTTCTTGGTTCTCTTCTTGTTTGTTGTTTCTACTGTAAATTATTACAGTTGTTTTTTTTCCTAAGGATGTAAGCGCCCACTCATATAAATGTTCAGCTTTGTTATTATAATTTATATAATTATATTAAACTTTTTAATTTTATGGCTTTAGTATTGTCCAAATATCAGAATAGCCCATGCTCTAGAGATGTATTTCACATTGGAACCCTCCAGGATTTAGGTCAAGCCCCCCCCACTGATCATGTGGGTAACTATTTGGATATAGAAATAATCAGATGATTCAATAATATGTAATGGAATTGAGTTGCAACTTGCAAGCCATGTAGTAACTGGAGATGCTCTAAAAGGTACATCAAATGAATTATAGAAAGCATTTAACGGCAGGATGTCAATTTCTAACAGGACTATGAATAATTCTTCGATAATGATGCGATCCATTCTTTCAAATTCGATTACAACGCATAAGCATTCAGGTAGTAAGCCAACAATGGGATTGATTCAGAACAGAAACAAGGAAAAGGAAAACTCAGTCTCACACGTCACAGCACATTAGTAGCCAATAGGACACATATTCTGATGGTTTACGTGCCAAAGAAACATATTTGCTGGCCAGAGCTAATTTCCTGGAACAAGGTACATTAGTGACAATTTAGCATAGCTGCTGCAAATCTTCGATGTGATTACTTTTACATTACGCTGGAATCGAACACACTCAAGTCCAACAACCGAAACATGCAGAGTCTCAGCCTGACACCAACTTCACAACAATGATAAGAACGTTAAGCGCTATCAAGGGCACCCTCAAGAACTGCGTGGCATAGATGAGCCCTACGATTTGACCCTTCAGTGACTTCGTCTGTCCATTTCCTGAGACTTCAGACATGCTCCATCCTCTTGGTGCAAGGAAACGATCTTCATTTAGTATAGCCAATGCATTTGCAAGAAGCAAAAAACCCTCCAGCAACGTCCACAAGCCCATTCCTGCAGGTGGTAGGTGTTTTAGTTCGAAATGATTCTTACATACTGGTACAATACAACTACCTGCCATACCATCATATCTAACAAAATAATTTGTCCATATGCAAAGTAGTAAAATCATCCTGGAATGTGAATAATACTAGACGAAAAAAGACCAAAACATGTATGGTTTCACTAGCACAGTACAAGCAATTGAACCTATACATGTAGAATCCTCTAAAGATGATCCCCACTAACTGCAATCAATACTAAAAATCTCTTCTCTGCTGCAGCCACGTCACCTATTTTATATTGGCCATTGGATAAAACATGTATGCCACAGATTTGCATAACTTCTTCCTTGGTTCTAGCACAAAGCAAGCCATAAACTGTCAGGCAATAGCAGGAAGCCCAATGTGTACGTTCAATGGACAAAATAAAAGCTCAGCCCACAACTGCATATTTCTGCCTCGGCTATTTCCATGCTAACAGGCGAAGGCCAACCCCCACTGCCCCCCCTCCCAACAGCACTCACGTGACAAACACGACATCGCATCATGGCCTCCCATGGTGCATCTCCCGCCCGTCCCCTCCCTTCTGAGTCTCCTCTCCTCCTTCCCTTTCGCCTCCTTCCCCTAGCCACCAAACCCCCTTCGGCTGTTCATACCCAGCATCCTAGTGCTGCATCTGTTTCTCTAGCCTGGTGGCTGTAAAATCAACTGGGATAGCAGTTTCTTACTTGAAAATTGTTCGGGCAGATGAGAGGCCATGGTTATTCCTATCCACTTTTTTCCACTATATTTTACCATTGCTCCATTAACCAGATCACTAGCCGCAGAAGAGCGTTCTCCTCCCCACAGCAGAGTGTTCTCCTTTCTGGGAGCACCATCCATATTTTGACCATCCCTTCCTTCAACAGTGAATTGGTCAAATATTTTTTATCCATTATCTACAGTATTATAGCATCACATGCTTATTTTTATTCAGTGTTAGTCCAATTGACTTCCTTCCCTGCATCATTCTTCCCAGCCGACTGCAACTTCAATCAGACCAAGCAAGGTGAAAAACTACTGAATGTAAGCGCATTCTTATGATGGGAATGAAACATACTTGCTATTTTTTACATTTGTTAATTTGTTCCCTCTGCTCCTTGCAATCTGGAGGTCTGCACTACTTTTTTTTTTCTATCCGTGCATTGCAACAAGGCTAGAATACTAATGTATTGTCCTGGGAGAAAACACAGGTTTCTTCTATAGCACCATAAAAGACTCGCAAAGTATCACCTATGAGGCTACAATTAGTTTCTCAGTGATACTTACATCTTCTCTGCTCTGTGCCTCCTACCGGAACCACTGCATTTGTCACCACCAAAGCCACCAAACAGGTTCTGTTATCATTTATTAACAAATGTTCTTATCCTCACATCTCTCATGCTTATTCCATACATTTTCTTTCTTTTTTACGAAATACATTTATCTATCTTTCCTTTTGCATTATTGTCATATTTTCTCTACTTAACATTAGTCAATATCAACAAGTATTTCCCTTAGGATTCCAGGAAAATAACCACAAGATGATTCCTATTCTTCCACTGGTTCCATCAATGAGATCCAAAGTAGATATAAGGATGTAATTGAAGAACCTTAACTGCTAAAAGCACATGGCTGGTCAAAGCATTAACAGTGTAAAGCTTGACCAAGTGTCCCTTGCAGTGTCATGAACATAAATAAGGATCAACTCATGTCCAAGTGGTTCTAACTGAAGACGGAAATAAGTAAAAGTATTGGAATCAGCATCTACATTTCAACTACTGTATGTATTACAATCTTAAGACAGTTACACATATGCCTTTTGTTACTGCATGCATTTACTTTTACCATAAAATACTGACTAAAGTTTCCCACATTTAAACCAGAATTGCTCAGATATGACCAAATAGATTTTGTTTAATATTAATTTTTATCATGCTTGTTAATGTATATCTTAACAGTCCATACAAATTAACTATAAATTACCGAGCAACACACGGGGCATCATCTAGTTTCCAATAAAACCACAAGGTCCACAATGATAAAGAAAAAAAAAACATGATACTATGACAAAGTATTGGACGATAGTGATGATCATTTGATCATGATGCAACTGGTGTAGTGACCACTGCCAAGAATTTGCACGTCATACATGGATATATCACATGTAGAAGGAATAGCAGTATACATGCTAGAAATTGGCTACGAATCTACGATCCCCTAAATGTTCAACCTAACAGATCAAGTTATAAACCCAGCGTTCGCAGACACCCAATAAGAAATAACCTTAAAAATGGAATCTGGATTGATTTGCGCGAGGAAAGTCTACTACTGGTTGGGCACATACCTAGCTGGTAGGGGAGGAGAACCGATAGGCAGGGAGCAAAGAATTACCTCGTGGCGAGGATGACACTGGACTTAGCCGCGTGAAGGGTGGGGGCCAAGGTCCAATTGATCTGGCTGGGAGAATCGCTGGCCGCCACAGAAAGGCGTTAAGACAGTAAGTGGGTTCTCGCTTCTTCTCCTTCCTCTCTTCGGCTGCCTGGAGCATTGTGGCAAAAATGAATACAAAAGGCACAACAAATGAACGATATGGTAGCAATTGTCCAAAACACATGAACAAATATTCAGTTTCTGATGGCAAACTATTATTACAGCAGTAACTGGGAAAATGTTGTATTATAATGAAGAAACACAATGTACCAGTACAACTAATATAAGCTCCATTTGTACAAGAGTAGACCATTGTCTAAATACTGAAATGCCTAGTGTAACTATGAAGAACACGAAAACTCCTTTGCAAAGTAGTACATTAGACCAAATCATAAAAAGTTACATAACCATCGAGGTGCGGATGCGGATCTAACGTGGGGGTTCAGTTGAACCCCCCAAGCTTTTTGGGGAAAAAAACCTGTTATTAAGGTTATTAAGGCAAATTAAGCCAGATCTCGAAGAGAACCTGTCTAGCGTTAATGCAGATTCCAGAAACGGATGCTCACCGGTGAGGATGAGGAGAAAACAGCAGGACAACGGCGTCCCTGCTCGCGAGAGATCGGCGCAGACGGCTGCCGAAGTTAGGAGGAGACGAGATGGCTGCTCGCGATTGCGGCGATCTCGGTCGAGCAAGCTTCGATTCCCCTCTCTCGATCGATCTGAAATGGGGGATTGATGCGGCGGCGGTGGATCGGCCGACGAGGCTTCGGGAAGCGTGTGGGGAAATTGCTCTTGCGGTGGGTTGGTGGAAGAGGCGAGAAGGATATTTTTTTTCTTGGGCCGTGTTTATTTCATACTAAATTTATAGATGGGCCGTGGGCCGAGTAAGCCGGCATCATCAGAAGAATACGTGGGCCTCCAACGAAATCTTTCTTGGTTGGCCGACGACCATCCATGGCGGCAACATCGCCGGAAAAGAAGACGACGACATGAGATGAACCCTATTTCTCCCGAAAAAGCGGCGCGACGAACGCGTGGGGATCCAAGACAAAAGTTACAAAAATGCCGCCGAGTGTATGATGAGAATATATACGATGTCCAAGTGTATCGACCCATATATAGTCCTTTTTGTCTTGGATGGCGAAGCTAGCTAGCCAGCCAGCCAGAGTTATCAATAGTTCCTGTGCGCCCGGACGGAATACTGATTCCTTTTGGCTGCGGCGGCGGAGGTCTCTAATGGAATCGCGACGTCCTATTCGGCTATTCACACAAGTACACTTCGTATGTACTCCCTCCGTTTTCGTATGGTTGTCTTTCCGACAATTTTAGCCTGATTTCAACGCAAGTCTGCTGTCCTAAACGTCTTTCATGTTAAAATTCATTATACCTAAAGAGTAATTAAAAAAGACAAAATTTTAGTCAAAAACTATTAGATTTTTTTCTTTTTTTTAAGCTAAAATATAATGAATTTTAAGATGAAATTTACAGATGTGTATAGTACAATAAAACACATATGTATAATTTTTTTAAGATTTTTCGGTAATAGTTGTTAGTGGTTACAGAGTGTGCATACTCGTACAACGGTACAAGTGATGAATGCTTGATCTTGTGACTGATATGATGATGATGGACAGCTAGCTGGGCTCTCCATCAATATTGTTCGCCCGATCGATCAGTCATTTTCGCGGCCGACCGCTTTCAAGCTTTGTTCTTAATTAATTTGGATCGATCGATGAGTAAGGATCCAGCAGATGAGATAACCGTTGATGAGTTTGATTTTTAGTCGTTTGGTGGATAATTACTGCAAAAGTTGTTCAATCGATATACATGATTGGGACAGCAATTGAAATATACGCAGACCTGGTAAGTAGAATTAATTAAGGATGCCTGCATCCGTGTTATCTCTAATGGGTAATGGCCTTTATTATCTGAAAAAAAGAGAGAGAGAGAGAATGTCTGATATGGTTTTAATCTGACCACATGACAGTAAGACGATATTTTACTGATTATTGTAAATTAATCATGTGTCATTCTAGAATACTTACAGGCAAGAATGGATACTAAGGCTCCATGCAGCTTTGTCAACTGCATGAGGAGGAAGAGCAAGTGTGTGGTGCTCTTTTTTTTTATCGCCGGGATTGATAATCTTTTGGGCCAAGATTCCAAAATGCAAATCTGATCCAGGGACGGCTTCAGAGACACGTATCTGTGTTTCCGAGGTCCATTTATATATAGGGTTACATTAAGGGAATTAAGTTGTTTGAGCATATCCACATGCCCATATCAACGTACACACATCAGGTTCAGGAACACAGCAGTAGTATAATATTCAGAATCCGTCTTCATCGGTGCAATATTCAGAATCAGATAAAGATGATGAAAGGTTACTAATCTCACAAATCTTTAGCGTTTGAAGAGATAGCAGCAGCCGATATAGGTACAGTCAACATTGGTTTGTAGTTTTTAAATTCATGTATATAGAAAGCGGAAAATCTAAAATGTAGACACTATGTTTCAGATCTAGCAGTAGTGGTGGTGGTGGTGGAAGAGGGGAGAAGGGAATTAACACAGGCCGTATCTGGGCTTGTTAGGTGGGCCGAGTTTTTTACCTGGGCCTCAATTATTTCACAGTTTTGCTGATGAGCCCGTCGGCTTAGTGGGCGGACATCAGAGGAATACGTCGGCCGGAGACCGCAGCAACATCGCCGGAGACGAAAAGACTGAAGACGACCACGACGAGACGAGATGCACATGGAAGCCAATTTCTCCAGAAAAAACGGCGCGGGTAACGAGGGAGATCGATCTAGTAGCTTTGTCCAACCGATCGATTCCTCTCTTTCTTACGTCATGCATCGCACACAACAAATTAACGCCGCTCTTGCCGGCGAGCTAGCTATCACTTCCACATCAGACCAAGATTATTAACAGACAGCAGATTATAAGCCTAATAAAAAATAGTACTAAACTAAAGCTAACATATAGGATGAATTATAATGTCCTATTTGATTCACAAGATAGAAAAATATAGAAATATAAAAAACACATGAATTATAGTGGTATGCAACTCTAATCCTATATTAATCCGAAACTCATGAAAATACCTTATGGTCATTTGATACTTATATGAAAAACAAAGATATCTTCACAAAGAGACAAGAACTCATGTTAAATATATTTTGAAACTGAACTATAAAAATACAATCATACGGTATTTTTCTTTTTTTTCCTTGAATCAAAGACAAACATAAAAAAAAATCAATAGGAATTTGAATCATATAAAAATCCTTCACTAATTCTTTAAATTAAAGGGACCCTAATATTGGCTCTAATTTTCTTCTCCTCTATATGTATTTAATTCATCTTTCTAGGATCACATAAAAAACTGACTCTTGAACAAAAATCAATCTTTATCTTTTTACTTTGCCTCTTCCTTCACATAAATATATAGCTGGCTTATCGCTTGCTATTAAACTTGCTCTCAAACTCATCTCAGCCTACTACATCTAGCTAGTAGTTACCACCTCTATCGCAAAAATATAAGTAATAGTTTAATCATTATGTTATTAGAGATGCTATTTTGACTAATGCTATTTATAAAAATAAATTTTTAAATTAAAAAAGTTGCATATTATAATCGGTATGCTGGTGTTCGGGCATCTGATGTGAAGCAAAACATCGGATGCCCATGATTTTGTTTTAATGCATGCAGATAAGATGTTTCATCGTTCAGTGAAAATGTTTTAACAAAAATGTTTCAATGGGGTACGGTTGAAGCGTTCATTCGGTCATTAAAATATTTATACTGAAACATTTTTTTGAACGACGAAACATTTCTTCATACGCGTTGAAAACACAACGGCGTGCATATGATGTTTTGCAAACATCAGACGCCCGACGCCTAGTTGCGTTCTATTATAATAGTTTGTTTAATGATGAATTTAATAGCATTGTTTTTTATGGTTTTGAGTTTTTCATTTTTAATAGCCAAAGTTTAATGTGTTTGACTTGGATTTTTTTTAAAATTATTATATTTTAGGATAGGAAGAGGTACTCTGCTTGCAAGTATACTTCTTTCGTTCAAAAATAAAAAAACACATTTCTAGCTTCAAACTATGTCCATGTTAAAGCCAGAAATGCATTTTTTCAACGGAGGGAGTATGCAACAATGGAAAATATGAAAACATTATCCCTAGAGAAGTTTACCCAGGCTATAAGCTATGTATGCGGCTATACATGCACGTTGCAGCAGGCCGGCCGTGTGCATGATATGAATATGATGTCCAAGTGCATCGACCCGTAGTCCTGTGTCTTGGATGGCGAAGCTAGCAAGCGAACCTTCCATGTTGCCTGCATGCGAGCCAGCCGGAGGAGAATTATCAATAGTTCCTGTGTGCATTATCAATAGTTCCTGTGTGCCTGGCCGGAATCCTGATCCCTTTTGCTAGCTGCTGCGGCGGCGACGTCTCCGATGGAATCGTAGATAACAAGTGATAAATGCTTGATCTTGTGAGTGATATGATGATGGACAGCTAGATGCTGGGCTCTCCATCAATATTGTTCGTCCGATCGATCGATCGATGTCATTATTTTCGCGGCCGATAGCTTTCAAGCTTAGGCATTTGGATTGATGAGTAAGCATACAGCAGATGATCGAGATAACTGTTGATGATCTAGCTTTATCTTAGTCGTTGGTGGATAATTACTGCAAAAGGTGTTCGATCGATATATACACGATTGAGACAACAATTGAAATATACGCACACCTGGTAAGTACAATTAATTAAGGATGCCATGCCTGCATCCGTGTTATCTCTAACTGCCTTTACCATCTGAAAAAAAAAACAAAGAGAATATCTGCTATGGTCTTAATTCTGAGCATCGTAAGACGATGTACTACCGATTACTGTAGATTAATCGTGTGTCATTCGATAATGCTTACAGAGTTGCAGGCAAGCATGAAGACAAGGCTCCATGCAGCGTTGTCAACTGATGAGGAAGAGCAAGTGTGCTGCTCTTTTTATATTATTATTAGGAAAAATTGCAACCATGTCTTTATTATTATTACTGATCGAGATGCATGGATAGTCTTTTGGACCAAGATTCCAACATCCAAATCTGATCTAGGGAAGACTTCAGCGACACCTATCTGCGATCCCAAGCTCCATTTATATATTGGATTACATTAAGCGAATTAAGTTGATTGGGCATATGCACATGCCCATATCAACACGCACCAGGTTCATGAATCAGAACACCACGTAGAGCAATATAATATTCTGAATCCATCTTCATCAGTACA
The DNA here is from genome assembly GCA_000325765.3 of Leersia perrieri. Classification (NCBI taxonomy): domain Eukaryota; kingdom Viridiplantae; phylum Streptophyta; class Magnoliopsida; order Poales; family Poaceae; genus Leersia; species Leersia perrieri. Next base: position 19,618,851 of record CM002484.1, read on the forward strand.
ATATTCAGAATCAGAGAAAGATGATGAAAAGTTACTAAATGGATAGAGTTCTCACAAATATTTAGGCGTTTGAAGAGAGATATATAGCAGCAGCCGATATAGGCACACAGTCAACATCGGTCTGTAGTTAATAAATTCATTGTAGAAAGCGGAAAATCCAAAATGCAATCACTTGTTAAAAAGTAAACTCTGTAAATTTCCTGTAATGTGTTCAGACTTCAGAGATGGGCAAAATTATCGGGGGCAATTCCTACCTGGAGACACGTAGGCTTTTGCCATGAAATTAATCAAAGAATATCAAGTGCTCGTTTATCTCTGAAGATCATGAAAGCGACCGAATTTATAACCATTAGGCACGGTGAATTTGCTTGCTAATTACTTATCACCGGCCATATCTTACCGAAGTTGACATGTCTATTATACAGAACGATGGAGCAGAATTAACATATTTTAAAATTTTCCAAACAATATCCTTTTTACGTGAATGATAATCTTCCGAGCATGCATATGCAGGCTAACTTCACACACTTTACATGGCAACTCACTTTTTTTAATTTTCAAAAAAATGAAGGATCAAGAGCTGATTTCTACTATAAATCTTACTGAAGCAGTGTACACGAAGGAAGTTAATAAAAATGGGATGCCAAGGAAATGCGTAAGCAAATTATGGATAAATCGATGCCATGCATCCGTGTTAACTAAAGATAGATGTGAAAAGGAGTAAATCTGCATAGTTAGCAAATCATCAGAGGAGGATACATTCATACTGTACTTAATCAATATATACTACAGCCACTAAATAGCAGTACGATATGGAATTAACATGAGCCAGCTAACAATATGGTAGTACTCCTTATCTCCCTTTTATCAATTCCAATAAATTTATATCCAGTAGTTGTAGATAAGATCACAATTAAGAGCCCAACTAATAAGTACTTTCTCCGGAACATATTTTTGCATTTCAACATGCTCTTCAAAACAATACGACAATACTTTGACCAACAATATCAAAGAATACTTCTAAGTTAAAAATCATATTACAATAGCATATTTATTGATAAATCTGGTAACAATATTTTTTACATGATAGATTATTTTTGTAATATTACGGGACATAGTTAAAAATGCTTGACTTGGTGCTATTATAAAATAATCTTCTCCAAACGGAGGGAGTACTGTGACGTGCCAGCAGTCCAGCGCATATATATATATGCACATGTGTGTCACAAATTAAATTGAAATAAACATATAAAATTAATATTAGCCTGCAGATAAAGATAATCCTCATCCTCCAGATCAGGCAAACCAGCTGTTGGCGTGCTGGCCGGTCACTAGATGCATGCAGCTAAGCATAAAGCTATGGTACTAGGGCCTGGCCAGTATGGGCAGGAAGAGGAGCAAGAGCAATGCATGCATAAAAAGGCAGGTAATGATAGTAGATGGGATAAGCTAAGGTTAGGTTTAGCTGAAACGTAAGTACGTGTTGCGATGCATGCAGCCTCTCCTCCTCTGTCTCTGGTGCCCCCGTCTCTCTCGCCACGTCCCTCTCCCCATCTATCCACGCGTCTTCCTCCTCGGGTTGCCTATATACAGGCCTCGGTCGCGGACCTCGCTTCCTTCTGTCTGTCCCCTTCCTCACGGCGCGGCGCCTGTAGTAATAATTTGGTTTGAATCGGTGGCCATGAGTCTCGTCTGAGATCGATCGAGGTGAGCCGCCGGTCGAGCCAGCCATTGATTGATGAGAGCGAGCGTCTTCACGGCGGCGTCCGGTCGACGACGACGACGCGATGTCCGTTGTGGCGGCGGCGGCGGCGGCAGCGGCCGTAGGGCCGTCTCCGGTGGCGCCGTACGGGATGTGCGGCGGCGGGGCGAGGAAGAGGAAGGACGTTGTGCAGCAGCTGGATGATGAGGATGACGGCGGCGGCGGCGGCGGGGGGCTGTTCGTGCTGGAGACGGTGGAGGAGGAGCGCGAGGAGGAAGAGGATTCCGATGAGAAATCCTCCATTGGCCTGGATTCCGAGGAGGAGGAAAACGGCGATGAGGAGGAAGGGGAGGAGGTGGAGAGCCGGAGGAAGACGACGAAGAAGTTCATCGGCGGCGGCGCTCTCTCCTGCCTCGACGCCCTCGACGACGCCCTCCCCATCAAGTAATCAATTAATTAAGCGCCTAATCATTCTAATAATCTCCATTTCCGATCGAATTCTCGCGTTAGTGTTAGTGTTGTTAATTAATTAGCTCGATCGATGGCTAATGGTGGATGGATGCAGGAGGGGGCTATCCAACTTCTTCTCCGGCAAGTCGAGGTCGTTCGCCAACCTGCAGGACGTCGCCGCCGGCGCAGCGACGGCGAGCGGCGGCGGCGGCGCCAACGTGCTCGCAAAGCCGGAGAACCCCTACAACAAGCGCCGCCGCATCCTCCGCTGCTCCACAATCCGCCGGGTCTCCTCCACCTCCCTCACCGCCCTCCCTCCCTTCCTCCCGCCGCCGCCCGACGACGGCGCCGGCGCCGGAGACGACGATGCCAGTGGCTGATGACGTCATCAACGACGACCGAGGAGAGGAAAATTATATATGGAAGCGATTAATTAAGCGAGGGACAAATTAAGCAAAGGGGAAGATGGATAGATGGATCCTTTTGTAATAGTTTGGGATCTCATCTCAATCATCAAGCATACACCTTATAGTATATTAGTGATGCTAGGTTTTCTTGATTAATTTCTTCTCTCTTAGCTGCATGCCTGCCATCCTACTTACTACCACCACCAATGCTCAACTCACTGTTAATTAGTCGCATAATTGCATTGACCACCAAGAGAGATGAGAACATGCACCAAGCCACCAACCAAACAAAACACACATATGGAGGTTTAATTCTTGGTGCATATATGTATCCTTATTTAGCTAGTGGCTGTGATCTCATTGGACTAACCTCTAATTTTTGGCAATAGCAATAACCTTTTGTCAATCAGTATATAGCGCAGGAGGCATGCAGAGATGAATTAATCAAGTCCCAATCTGTTCCTTGCACTGCATCTTATCTTATCGGCATAATACAAATATATAACTGTTTTTATATAGTGCCACTATTTGCTTGGGACCAACAGCCACACTTGTAACCACCTATAGCTTGTGTACTGCAACCATCCATGCATCATCAGCTAGCGATATTATCATCAATCAGTATGATGATTTTTTTTGGCTAAAGATCTGAAGCAAAAGCCAAACGGTTCTTCCTGCTGGTTGGTGTCAAACTGTACTTTTAGGAGTAAATTAATCTCCATTTCATTTGATTTCTCTCGACCATCAGGGGAACACATCGCCGATACTGCCCGGGGACAGGAGGTTCAGAGGGAGGCTTATCTAAAACCTCTTTACAAGATGTGGACGCCGCAACCGATGTTCAGGTTCAGCACAAAGCTATCTAGCGCTTAATAACTCGAAATCTAATCCCCTCACACTAATTAACCACTAATTAGCCAGGGGTTCTCGATAATTATCATGAATTCCACGTAAAAACACTTCAAATTTCTCGTGAATTGAGAAAAAAACTACTCTGCTCCAAAACAAAATACAGTGACATTTGCCTGAATTTGGTATTTTCTAAAACAACGTATATGGTCATCCATTTAATAAGATATGTTGTTGTAGAAAATATCTAATATGTATAAATGTTGCTATATTTTTGGACCAAGTTTATAGTTCGTTTTAAACAGATAAACTGAGAAAGAGACGTACAGTATCATGTATGAGAGGGAGATATCAGATAGGGTGGTGAAAAGTGGAGTTAGAGGATAAGCTTTGGGGAAGAGATAGATGGATAGATACGTACTGTACTGTGTACGTACTCCTACATAAAAATACGATGATAATGAGATCGATCAAAACAGGGGTCACGTCGAACTTGGACGATCTGTGTGTGTCGTGTGCTGGTGAAGTGGGTGATGATATGATCTTATCCGATTCACTCACGGTCGGTCTAAGCTGATCTCTTCCAACCAGCCGCAGTTGCTGAGTCAGATTATTAATTAAGCGCGGCAGTGGTGACGTGACGAGAGTGATTGATATTGATTTGATTACTTTTGGGTGTATGATTAGTACTAGTACGGGGTCGAACGCCGCTAATCGCTTCAGTTTTCGCTTGCTTCGATGGCGATCGGTCAGTCGGCACGGGTGGTGAAGACGTATTTTTTTTTGTTTGTTCTCGTTTTGGTTTTCAGGCGTCAACCTGGTCAGGACGCAGGATTGGCTGATGGCTACTGTGCAGCGGATACAGTAGAAAGCGAAACGTGTGCAGGATTAAAAGTGATATAAAGGGCGTACTACTGTTTCGGGTAGTAGATTTAGGAGCCCATACTCCGTCCGTCTCAAAAAAAAAAAAAGATTTGCTATCGATCGAGTGACTGTGAGTTCCGTTCGGTCAGTCGGTCAGCGTAGTCATCCGTCAGATGCGCAGCCGGCAACGAATTAGGGTTTGTTTGGTTCATGCCCTGAGCAACGTATGCCTGACCACGTGCATCCCTGAGAGTTTTCACTTGTTGTTTGGTTGGAGGCCTGACCTCTCCCATCGTTTGCTTGGCCTGATGAATGCAGCTCCGTCATTAGCCTGCCTCAGGCCACCAAAAACGGAGGCCTGGCTCCGGCTAATCAATGTCCCTGACACTAATTCAGTTTAAGCTTATTGTTTGCATTTGCATCATTCATCACCGCATCCAAGCAACTGTAGAATTTCTTTGTGCAGTTGCAAAACACATTTGTTTGGGATTGCTTAATACGATTGCTTAGCAACTATACATGTGGAAAAAGGAAATTAACAAGGACCAATACATGTCAGTAGAACTTAATAGTGGTAATCATCTCAGCTTAATGTCTTTTTGGTTTTTCAGGCACATGGCTTCAACCAAACAACAAAGTTTCAGGGTTGCCTGGTCAGGCAAACTTCACCCCACCCTCACATGCCTCCCAGGCATACGATTTTCTCAGGCACGTCACTCAGGTCATCAACCAAACAAGCCTTTAGTGCGCATGCGGCAAAAGCAACCAGCAAAGGGTGGATTTTGATTGGGATGCAGATCTGGCCGTACGACACAAATCTAACGGCTAACAGAAAAATCGACTGAGAGCAAGTTTAATAAAAGGCTATAAGCAGGCTGAATCATACGTGGAGGATAGAGAAGAGAAGAGAGAGAAGAAAACGGGCGGTTCGTGGAGCGCCGGCTCAAGTGAACGCTTCAATCTCTGTTCATGGGCCAGTCGCCAGGTCGCAGCCTGCAGGTGCGCAGCAGCAAGCGCATAGCGCATCGTGCAGCCAGCTAGCTAGCTGGGATTATTAAACTTGCTCTCACATCCTACCTTGCAGCCGATTGACAAATAGGCGATTCAAAAAAAAAATCAGATTAAAATCTAAGATATATATATTTTTTTGACGGAAGGAGTAGGTCACAGAAGGAAGCTCACTCTAACTGAGGACGTGAGGAGTTCTTTTTGTTGTTTTGTTTTATTATTACGGAATACATGCGAATAACTTGATAAGCTCTTCAGCTGCAGTGCGTGTCTGCATGTGCATGCAAACAATTTGTAAATTGTAATTTGTGAGGAGATCAGTAGGAACAGTAGAATTGCCGAGTGCCGACGGAATGCATTTCGGCCCAGAAGTAGCTAACGAAGATCATGTGCCAGAAGCAACCAGCCGATACTTTGCAGGCCCAGCCAACCAGCTATGGCTTCGCTTGAAATTGTTCGCGAGGAACAGACGATACAGCAACACCCAGCTTTCGAACGGTATATATTATGCCTATCCTGTTCCAAATATGATCCCATTCTCGGTTCTTTAGTCGTGCTCGACATGATAACACGAACTGTATATACTTTGGCTCTCTCTAAAATCCTAAGAGAAAGATAAAAAAGAGGAGGAAAAAAAACAAGGACAATCCGTTGCTTGTTTGTTGTTGACAAATAGGAACGTGGAATGAAATCCATTGTGATTCAAATATTGAACATCTCTCCTTGTCCAAGCACAAGGAAAAGGGAAATACATTGTGCATGCTATCTCTAAAAAATATATAAAGCATACGGTACTAGTACTATTAATGTTTTCTTAATATATCTACAAAATGTATTTTTAAGAAGCTAGACGTGAGTAATAGTCAGGTATCGTCCTTTTTTAGCTAATGGATAATATATTATCACCGACACTTTACTCAAGTACAATATGATTTTTATAAAAAAAGGGTTATCAACATTTCTTAAGAGACTTTTCAACTTTACAATATCCAATCCATTCGTAAACTTGAATAATTGTTATAAACTTATTTTATACATCGACATTTTGGAACTAGTCCTTTTCCATGCAACACTTTGTTTTCGCCCATTTAAGGCCATGTTTGATGGAGCTTTTAGCAGATGCAACTTACCAAACAACTGTTTTTCAGAATATAAAACTCCTCAAACAAGCCCTAAGTTTGTGTTACCGGGTTAGGGATGCATATACACTTAAGGGGTCAGTGTTGGTGTTTCATATGAAATGGTTTGTGCGTATGTGTGCCATTTCATCAAATCAAAAGGAAAAAAAAAGAGCAAAACAATGTTCCATATCTCATCTCAACACATAAATCAAACTTAGAGCATCTCCAACAATATCTAATACATGCTCCCAAAACATAATTTTGGAAATGTAGTCTAAGAATTTGGTCTCCAATAATACTCAAAACATAGTCCCAATTTTACCTCATGCCTAATACTGACCCAAAAAATAAGTTAGATTTAGAGCTCCAGTCGTGAGAGAAATTGACTGCCAATTAGGCGTTATTGGTGTAAAGGTTGATTTTTATTCCTAATATATTTTAAGATACACGCAATAAAAATCAATTTTTAGGCATTAAATTTTAAACTCCGTTAGAGATGCTCCTACAACTTAATTTTGATGACTGAGCTCAACTTTACCTGCCAACTGCAAGCAATCTCAGCCGTCTGTTTCAGTGGTGTACGGTTCAGATTTACTACTATAGTGGTTTATTACAGTACTTCCGCTACAATATTAGCGTTTTCTGCTAAAGTATTTTCGCTACAGTAGGTTGATCTGGGCCCTCCGATATCGCCGAATGGCTGGATTCAACTTCTGAAGTTGCAGTCAAGGCCTGTTTGGTAGAGCTTCAGCTCTAGCTCCACCACTTATAGAGCTAGAGCCCAACCAAACAATTTAAATCCACAAAAAATGTGAGCGGAGCGGATGAAGTGATCTGAAAAAATGAACAAGAAAGGTGAAGCTGGGTTTAGACAGTTCCATAACTCCACTCCATCCTCTACTCCTGAAGTTATTTTTAAGATCTAGAGCTCTACCAAATAGGGCCTCAGTAATGCAAACTTCAGCAGAGCCGGATCCCAATTTTGACTATCACCTTTTTTCTTTTCTTTTCTTTTCATTTTTTTTACAAACGCGACAAACACAAAAAAAAAAAACTACACTAGCAGCGGCAGTTGCCTACTTGCCTCCCCTCCCCTCTCCCACTCCAATTCCGATCGCGCAATCCGCCGCCGGCGATGGCGATCGCGCAATCCGCCGCCGCCGCCACATTCTCCTCCGCCGCAACCGCGAGAGCCTCCCGCCCCAGGCGGCCCAGCCGCGCCGCGCCGTCCCGCGTCTCCGCCGCCGCCGCCTACGTGGCGACGCCGCCGGAGCCCGCGNCCAGCCGCGCCGCGCCGTCCCGCGTCTCCGCCGCCGCCGCCTACGTGGCGACGCCGCCGGAGCCCGCGCGGCGCCTCGTGGCGGCGTTCGACCCGGCGATCCCGCTGGCCTCCGCCGTGACGCCGCCGAGCGGGTGGTACACCGACGGGGACTTCCTCCGGCTCGAGCTCGACCGCGTATTCCTGCGCGGGTGGCAGGCTGTTGGTATACACCTCTCGATCGATTTCGCACAATCCCGACCCCCCTCTTTCCTTTGTTGTTGGTTTCCGCGATTGATTAGGTTGATAGTTGTGTGGCGATGGTGATAGTTTCTAAACCTCGTTAATGGTGGATTTCGTTTGAGCTGCATTCTATCAATGGATGGCTATCTAGAGGGGGATCACGTGCGATTTGGGACAGTGAGACTGCGAGTGGGTGGGTGGAAGTGGAGCTCACTTCTCACTTGCTTGAAATGATAGTTTAGTGGCCCAGGGGTCCATGGTTAAACAGGATCAAGGCTACCTACATATTTAATCCCAGCTCTCATGTCAGATTACAGCATATCGGATGAGAATGTTGACAGTGGAGTAACTTGTGTTGTTGCAAAAGAGGGATTAACCTGCATTTGTGACTCCTTGCGCACTGCTTGGCCTTGGCCTTGTCCGCAGCTTTGTTCCTTTTTTTTTTTTTTGTTATTGAGCTCTTTATGGATACACCTTGATTAGTTTTATTTTCCTGAATTCTGATCCGTTTATTGTTCATGCTTTCGTATTTAACTTTTCTACACCACAGTTGCATCACTGTATAGTTCACTGAAAGCTTAATTTATGCTTCCTTTCATGTTCCCTTTCCAGGCCACATATGGCAAGTCAAGAACCCAAATGACTACTTCACAGGAAGGTGATTTCAACCTTCTAAAGCTGGAATCATGTAGTGGCTAATGTGCAAACAATTAAATTTATTTTTAAATGCATAAAGGGTTATTACGATATTTCTATATAGCCATCCTCACTTTAGTCGTTAGTCATCACTACCTCCAAATATATTTAAAATTGAATCATTTACATTGTATATTCATGATTATACTAATCTAAAAAGGTGATGTAGCAGACTTGGAAATGTCGAATTTGTCGTATGTCGGAATGCAAATGGAGAACTTCATGCTTTTCACAATGTGTGCCGCCATCACGCCTCACTCCTTGCATGTGGAAGTGGTCAGAAGACTTGCTTCCAGTGCCCTTATCATGTGAGTTTCTTACGAAACATCTCAAGAGGTGGTATGTCCTCATTGTCCCGTGCATGTGGATGCGTCCACTATGAAGGGTTGATAAAATAAATGTAACTGGAAACTTATTTTGAAATGTTGATTACTTGAATTTTGAAGTGTGATTAAACATCTTGAACTCTTACACAGTGCTTTGTCAATTCGTCTCAGAAGTCGCCACCTTTTAGTACTTGTTTTTGGAAACTTAAAATGAACGAAGAATGATCAAAGTGAATCATCACTGCAGACAAAAACATACTTAACTAGTCTATATGATTTACTGGGGGTACTAGTTGTGGTAATCGGAAAAGCTTCTGATTTCTTCTTTGAGCAGACACTGGACTTGGTAATAGTGTTATTCCTTTCTTTAGACAGTAATCATACGGTTCTGTAGGGTTGGACGTATGGACTGGATGGAGTCCTCCTAAAAGCTACTCGAATAGCAGGAATCAAGAACTTCAACAAAAATGTAAGTCCCAATTATTTTTGGGAGCTTGTATGCATCTCATTTCCACAATGAGAGCTCATGCAGTTATGCTTCTTTCTGGAAACAGGATTTTGGCCTCATTCCTATTAAAGTGGCTACATGGGGGCCTTTTGTACTAGCCAGATTTGACAATGGCTTCTCTCAAGAAACTGTTGATGACGCTGTAGGAGATGAATGGCTGGGTAGTGCTTTGGATCTGTTGAGTAGAAATGGCATCGACACTTCACTGCCTCATATTTGCAGGCGAGAATATATAATCGAATGTAATTGGAAGGTCCATTATTGATAAACTGTCATGATGACATTTCAATATAAACCCCCCTCCAAAAAATATAATGAGCTTCTCTTCAGATGTGCTTATGCCCATTGAATCCTTCTTATGCAGGTTTTTTGTGACAATTATCTGGATGGTGGCTATCATGTTCCATATGCACATGGAGCCCTAGCATCTGGTCTACAGCTTCAATCCTACGAAACACTTGTATAGTTTGTAAAATCACTTTCTTTCTACCTTTTTCCTTCTGTAACATTTGTTTTAAGTGTTGGTAACTTTGTGTCAATTGTCAAATAGACGAGTTTTACTAGGTCAATGTTCTGTTGGATTGTTTTCGTGTAGAAAGAATCAGTTTTAATATATCTTATTACTTTTTAGGATCTTCACATCTGACACCAATGTACCATTGTTCTTATGACTATTTTGCTCTTTTGGGTGGAATGCTGATTTACACGTATTCATCTCTTTGCAGACGTATGAAAGAGTTAGTGTTCAAAGATGTGAAAGTGTCCAAGCAGAACAAAATGATTCTGATCGTTTAGGGACAAAGGCTATCTATGCTTTTGTTTATCCAAACTTTATGATTAACAGGTATCTCCAGTATCCTTGTGAACTTTTGCTCTAACTTCCTAACTTCTTTTTATCATGCATACTAAATGTGAAAACTTTCTCAATCTTCAGGTATGGTCCATGGTTGGACACTAATCTAGCTGTCCCGTTGGATGCAACCAGATGTAAAGTGATATTTGATTATTTCCTTGACAAGTCTTTTCTGGTAGAATCTATTTCCATCTCATTTTGTCATTTCAATACATATTTTGTAGAGAGCATATAATCTCGTTTCCATCATATGAGAACAGTAGTTTGAATTGCAACCATGATTCCTATCTGTATATGTTGTGATGATTTCTTTCCTGCATTGCGAACATCCTATTGGTACATCTTTCTAAAATAACCCTCTGCTTTCAACTTGTCAAACAACAAAAGTTAAATGGCATTTACTCATTTACCACTTTTAGTTGATCTGTTTTTACTGAAGATTAGTTCAGGATAGATTGACTAAATGGTTTAATGAGCTGCAAGCGTAGTGATGTATTTGGTTAGATGTTGCTGTTAGCTTCATAGTGATTTTGTATATTCCTGTGTGATGTGATTTTGTTCAGTTGACTTATTTCATATTGATTATGCAGGACGACCAGAATTTTATTGCAAGAAGTTTAAAAGACAGTGAACAAGTACAGGTATATTACTGTAAAAACTGATGTTTGATTGCAAGGTAGTTCAGTCCATTGTTGATAATAATGGCTGAGTTCATATTAAGGCAGGCACGTTTTTTAAACTTGTAACTACAGGTTCGCAACACTACATCAGTGTAAATTTGATGGTCTTCTAACATCATTACTCGGATTAAGTTGCTTCCAGATGCTCGCCATACTTTCTTCTTATTCGAGCCACTTTAGAAGCAGAAACAGGATTGCTATCCATGTTTGATCTGTATATGCTCGCTTCTAGTCTTCTACATCTTACATACACATCCACCATGTTGACATCTCATAGATGCACGTTACAATACCATATTATGTAGACAAGCAAGATAAACAAAGCAGAGACTGCACACAGTGATAATTCCACCAGTTGTTTTCGATATTTCAAGTGTATTCTCTGAATATCGTGTGCTCTGCCTGCAGATGGAAGACATTGCTCTTTGTGAAGGAGTTCAGCGGGGCCTGGAATCACCAGCTTACAGTGTGGGAAGATATGCACCATCAGTGGAGATGGCCATGCATCACTTCCACTGCCTCCTACATGCCAACCTTAGTGCTGACTGGTGAGTGATTCCTATGTGCATATCTGATTGGATTTATGCATCACAAAACTTACATGTGCATATCTGCAGTACTTCCGTTACTTGTACATTGTAAAGTGAAAACACACAGGATTGTAATCGAGCCGTTCTTCATATATTGTCGAAACTTATTTGTTGATGTGTTGGTCTTGAAATTTCTTTGTTTTTCTGGCACCTTAGTGGAGCTTTTAGATGCTAGATGCAGATGGAAGCACCAGCTAGTAAATTTACCGGTCTGGTCAACTTCCTTATTTTAGTTCTTACACAGTATATTACCAATCCAAATTGTGTGAAACATGGAAGGAATGTAGACCAAGTAGTTTCCAAGATGCTTTCAAAGTCTGATCTAAACCGTACACCATTTGACCCTTATCAACTGCCAACACCTCTAACTGTTGCTAACTTGCTATCTGAACTAAACGACCACTCAAATTATCTGTTCCTTTGGTCCAATCACATGAAGCCATACAAGCAGAAGAGCAGTAAGTCAAGATTATAATGGCCATGATTAGTGTCAATATGACGACAACAATTGACTGTCCCAATAAGTTCTGGACAGGTTGTTGAAACCCTTGAGCTGGAATAGCTCCTTATCTTCTCCTCACTCCCTTCTATCTCGGAGTCTGGTATGTGCGTTGCTGCCTCTGTTTGTTTTATTCATTCAATCTCAGCATCAACTGCAAAAGAATACTACTATTTAGTTGAAGCTACTTGCAATGGAATACTACTATTTAGTGGAAGCTGTTCCTAAGTCCTAATGCTTATTGGTAGTACTTTGTTGCCCTTGATTCAAACCTACCTCCATGTATAGTGCAGACGTAGGAACTGTTCCACTAGGACGAATAGGAAAAATCCATAAATGAGTCGCCTAAAACACACAAATAACAGATTCATCTAGAAGTATAGAATTGTTTATTTCTTGCTTGCTGAAGGCTCCTGTGCTTCATCCAATCCGTCTGATCACACCACTGCCATACCTCTTCATGAGGTTTGGCAAATAAATGAAGTTGTTGACTGCAATATCAACAGATATATTTACAATGGAGTATATAAATGAAAAGAGACTGAAGATGGATTTCTAATGTAAGACCTTTTGATTTTTTGCTTACAACATGTGACCATTCGTCTTATTCAAAAATTTAGTGCAACTATAAAAATAGATAAGTCATGCTTAAAATGCTTCTGATAATAAAGTAAGTCACAAACGAAATAAATGATACTTCCATAATTGTTTGAATAAGACAAATGGTCAAACGTAGCAAACAAAAATTCAAAATGTCTTACATTATGAAACAGAGGGAGTAGTTCATTTTACAAATAGACTTTATGAAATACTTTTTTTGGGCTTTCTGTTCTAGTATGATCTTCCTCAACATATTATTTCGGGAAACATCTGGTGAGATCCATATTTTTGAAGATAATGTGAAGAGAACCATAACAATCTCTTATTCAAGCAATTGGCAGTTTGGCACACATTACCTGCTTGAAAATCTGAGGAATCAAAAATATGGATGATTGGTACATGCTGAACAATGTACCTGTCACTTCCTTGGATCTTCGCTATGAACTCCCTTGGCATATCTGTTATACTCATTTTGTGGAGTGTCCGTATGTACCTTATGCCTTTCGGTACTTCATGTAGATCCCTTAAACCAACAAGCTCTAACTCACGTAGGCACATCATTGACCCATCATCAATCTCAATCCAGTTTAGATGTTTCATGTCAGCCAATTGCAATAAGTTGAGCTTAGGGAACCACTTTGCACGAAAATTCAACTGTTCCCCATCATATGCTCCATTGAGCACCAGAACAGCTAGATTTATCATGTAAGAGAAGGAGTCAATAGGATCCCTCTTCAAACCTGACCAGTCCAATTTTAATTCTGTTAATTTCTCTAATTTGGCAAATATTGGTGGGAGCACACCTCCCTCCAACTTTCCTGCCAGCCAGAACACCTTAAGATGTGGTAGGGTCTGTAGCATTTTTAAGTTAAGAATCTCATCCATTTCATAAGAAGAAATAAGCAACCTGCTGAGGCTAGACATCTTTGTCAAGGAGTTGCATAACTCTTGGATGTAGCTTTGCTGCACTTTCATTATACACAAACTTCTCATCAGTGTCAAGTTCCCCAGCTGTGAAACCAAATCCTTATTGGCTGAAATAGTCTGTAGAGCTTGCAAGTTCTTTAGTCGGCAAATATTGCCGGGAATTTTTGTGGCACCTATGCAATCCAATGATCTTTCTTGAAGATCATGGACTACATATGCATATAAGTGTCGTAAATTAGTTAACAAAGTTATTTCTAACAGCAACTCTTCCACATAGCTGAACCTGATATCTAAAAACTGTAGGTTGATAAGGTTTCTAAATGATGCCGGTATATGTTTCACTTTTGTGTGCGATAAATCTTAGATAATGTAAGTTGTATAGCTCTGTGACCACACCTGGAACTTATTCAATATTGGCAAATCTCAGGCACAGAACTCTTAGCAGTCTGAAACGTGATAAAGCATTGTAAACCCAAGAAGATGGTACTTCTGTGTCGAGCAGAACGAAAGATCGGAGTTTAGAACCTCCTAAATAGCTGAGGGACTGGGCACCCTTTTGGATCCATAAACGGCGGTATTCATGGGGAAGTTGGGTTGCACCAACATTGTCATATGAAAAAGCAAACCTCTCCCTTTTAGCAATGATTGATGCCATCTCTCTCACAAGGTCATGCATACGAAATGTTATACCCCTTCCACATGCATTCCTTTCTATGACGTCAAGAAGAGAACGCTGAGTGAGCTCTGTAAGGTAACACTCTGTAACCTCCTCCATTGCTGTTCCATCTCCTCTTTCTTCTACAAGACCTTCCGTGATCCATAGCTCAACAATCAATTTTCTTTTGATCCTGCTGTCTTCAGGAAAGAGGCTACAGTACAGAAAACAACTCCTCAGATAACTTGGGAGATCATTTAAGCTCAGGCTTATAATATTGGCAATCCAATTGAGCTCTGGATTGTTAGCTAATTGCCAGCCTAGTTGGTTGTAGAACAGTTTCCAGTCATGCTCCTCAAATTCATGGTATGATAGAAGGCTTCCGATGGCAACAATAGCCAGTGGCAATCCTTGACACTTGGTCACAATTTTCTCTGCCCAAGGTTAAGATTTTCTGGGCACGTTTTATCTTCCAATCTATGGAATGTCTTCTTACAGAATAGACACCAGGCTTCAGTATAGGGAAGAGCTTCAAGCTCAATAACACAACTGTGATCTGCTAAAAGGCAACGTCCTTTTTGCGAGTGGTGATCAGTACTCTGCCTCCAAGGTTGTTTATGACAAATGCATAGTTTAAGAATAACCAAGCATCTTTATCCCATACATCATCCAAGACAATTAAATATTTCCTGCGCTTAAGGTATATCTGAAGTTCCTCAATTAATCTTATACGGTTCATAGACTCAACATCACTAGCCAAGTACACCTTTTGGTCCATTAGTTGCTTGATGATTTGCCTTAGTAGATCTTCAGTTTCATAATTCTGAGATACAGTAATCCAAGCGTTGCAGTCAAAGGTGATCATAAATTGTTGATTTTTAAATATACTGCTTGCTATAGTTGTTTTTCCTACACCGCCCTACCGAAGATGGACATGACAGATCGATCTTGTCTCTCCTCTAGTACCCACTGTGTCAATATTTTAGTTACACTAGCATTTCCCACAATTTCAGTATCATCGGTTAAATAAGCAGAATCTGATACAGAAAGCTGCCGAAAATGCTGATACATGTTGCTGTTGCTCTTTTCGCCTATGGAAATTCCATACCGATTTCTCATTGCTGATAACCTCTGAATCCGAGTTTCTACTTGACTTATCTGTCTGGAGATGTTTTGCCAAGCTGCAACACTTTTGGTCTGCTGGAACTTCCTCTTGAAGAAGCTACCTGTGTCCATGGCCTGTGTGGTGAGGTAAGCATACTCATCGATGATGTCTTCTACATCATGGGCAACATCTCTAACCTGATCCAACCAAGCATCGAATGTTTTGTCACCAGCCTTTTCCTTACTAACCTGACTGATAAATGCTCTCATGATCATAAGTTCACTCTCTATTTGCTTCATGCTGTGCTCAAAATCTGTTAAAACTGATGCTGCCTCCACCATGTCTGTGCCCAGTTTCTCCAGTGCACCTTCTCCCAGGGAGAAAGCAACCTTTCTGAGAACAAGAAATAAGGTATCTGCCATACTTGCTCAACAGCCTAAAAATTGTTAGCAGCGTGTGCGGCAATTATATTGTTCAGTGGACGTCCTGTACACGTCTGCAGCCATTTGGAACAAAGTCACTAATGATAGTAGCTTTGGAGATTAAAAAAAAAACCAGCATCAAAAGGCTTTTCACAAAAGAAAACAGAGGCCATAAACATGTGTAATGATCTCTTACATGTTCCCTGTTGTAGTCTTGTAGATCTTGGTTCTTTTCCCCCTTTTTTCATCATGGACTCATCATTCCACATATATGCTCTGAACCTATCCTGATCCACTGCAATCATAAATGATGAATCAGTTGGTTCTGCAAATATTTTCTCAGCAACTAATTTTACAATCGTGATCAGCTATGAAGAAAAGGGAAGTTCCTGAAACAAAAAGGGACAAAAGACGAAAAAGTGCAGCAGTAGGCTAAGCATGCGGTACCTGCCAATCAGCTCAGGGATGTTGCTGGCGGTAGAGTTTGTGTTAGATGAAGAGCAACGAGAAGAGAGAAATCCACCCATCGGCTCCAGGAGTCCAGGCTATATGTCTACTGCGGACGAGCTTTGCTTTTTGTTAATAAGAATCAACAAAACTTACATAAGCAATCGAGAAACTATACGGGGTCTACAATGGTGGCTGACCATAGCTATTGGGCCAATACCTACTCGTTTTCAAATTTCATCTCTGGACGTTATGACCACCTATTCATTTTCAACACAGTATAGACATGACGATGACATTTTTTTTTTTAAAAAAAACACAGTATAGACATGACGATGAGATTGACGGAAGCCACCGTTTGCGCCTTGCTATCAAGGAGTACGTCATCTGTCATCTATATTAGTCAGTTGACTTACGCTCGCTTGGCAGTCTGGACTTTTTTTTTTCTTTTCTGTTTTCTGATATGAAGTTGCGGACCGTGGGAGGTTTTCACGATTTTGCTACACGTAAGTTCAGGGCTAAGTTTTTCACACGTGCGAGTTTTTGGGATAAGATCAGCCATACGCACACTTCGGCAGGTGCCTGGCTTGAAACAATCAGCCGAGGACACGCTTTGGCGAACATAAATTCGTCTGTACGTAATAAAAAAAACATAAATTCGGCTGTAACATGATAGCTGAGCACACACGGTAACAGAACAGTGAAGGGCCTACTACCACAGTACGAGAGCACATAGGACACCGATGATTCCTCTACCGAATTCAAATTGAAGTAAATAAATTAATTACTTCCAATGAAGAAGCATAATGTTGAAAGCTACAACAGTTTGTCAAAAAATAACTTCTCAAAAAAAAGACTTTTTTATCAAACTGTGTTACAGCACTTCTTGGGGCTGCAAGTGCTATGCACAGTTTAAATAACAGTCGTTGACATTTGAGATACAACAAAATACTCTATTGTTTGTGACATCCCCTTCGTCTGAAAAAATAATAAATCATCAACCTAGACAGTAGATGCTAGAGTTGTGATTGGCAAATTACAAGTACACCTGGGCAAGGCCTACAAACTTCTGTAGTCAAGAACAGTAACTTCCTCGTCCGGAGCATCAAGGTCATTATAACTGCAACCAAATCGTGATCATAGACGAGTTATGTAGCTGGCCATAAAATAAAAATATAGCAGCAATGTAAATCGCTAATGATTAAGGCCCTCTAGTATAGAGGTCATCATAGAGCACAAACTAACACAAGGTGGCACTAAGCCTTAGATGGCAAACCCAAATTATTTGTCATAATGACCAAGAGTATTGCCAAACTTCGGTACGAGGCCAGAATGTGGCATAATCCAAAGCAAAAGAAATGTGCAAAATTTATCCAGAGAGTAAAATAGGACAACAGACATCATGGAATTCCTATGGATGAATAGAACTAACCTTCGCAAACGACGAGGATCATGACGAAAAGTTGGAGGCATAGTTATAATTGGCGGAGGACCACCCATCATTGGTCCGAGAACTCCAGGGTTGCCATTAGGAGGACCGTTTGGTTCAAATGGAGGTGACGGCCCTTGCTCTCTCAGCATATGCATGGCTATTTCTGGAGGCGCAGGAACAAATGGCCCCAGCGGACTGAAAATAAAACCATCCCAACTCATTAGAAGTCCTTTAGGTTTCTATCAGTATGAAAATTCAAATCATATTCTCACAGCACCACCTACCCAGCACCAGGAACAGGCATCAAAATTGGCGGAGCAGACATATCAGGAACAAAAGGAGCATTTGGACCTCTCCCATGGAAAGCATCAAACATCTGATCATCAGCACCATCACGACTTGGAGAACGGTCGCCTCTACCATATCTGCCTCCATCTCTCTCTGCCCTATCATATTCTCTACGACTGGCACGGTCATATCTGAGACGATTATCCATACCAGGTCTCTGTCTTGATTTGTCCTGCAAATCAGAAGTAAATCAAGGATGAAAAAATACAACTGAAAATTTCAATAAATAAATCAATGTAACTTCAGTTTTCATCTGCACTTAATGTGTATATAATTAATGATACTTAAAGAAGTCAGTAAAAATATTCATGTATCAATTAACCCATTGCTAAAGGCTTTAGTCGGATGCCTTCCACTGATTCTGCCCAGGTTTTTAGATCACTCTCCAAATAAGCCTCTCTTTTAACCTCTCACATTAAGGCAGGTAAAGTCAGCACCCTACACCCATCCATTCAGTCCCCAACCTGCAGACATCTCCACTTTCTCCATGAAATTGAGCTCACTGGTTAGCACACAGACCTGCCTGATTATGCCTTACAAGTGCTACAAGGTGGGGTGACCACACAATACTGCAAAACTTTTGTTATAGTTCATCTAATGTAGGCTTGAGGAAATCCTTTTATCAATACTAGGCTTTAAGAGCTCCTAAAAGGAAAATTTGCATTAGGAATAAAGGGGTGGAATGGTAATGGACCATGTGTACACTAACTAGTAACCATAAGGCAGGCATACAAACTATATCTTAAAAGGGAAGTGGAATACTGACCGATGACAAGAAATAAACAACCATAACTACAGGAAGTAGCTGGAATAAAAGTAACACTCACTATTATTTGAAGTTATAATGGTTAGGTACATGTGCACAGCATGTGATATACGGGTACGCAATTATGCACGGAGTTCAATTGTAGAATTGTGCTGATTTATTTAAGCAAGTAATGTTGTATGAGGTTCTTACTGGTGCAGACTGTTGCATAACTGGGGTTCCACCAGGTGCATTAGGATCACTGTTCATAAAAAAAACAACCAGATAAGTAAAACCTCTTAAAAATAGTGGCATAGGTAGATTATATCATATGTACATACTTCATATAATTTTGGAAATAGAGATCTTCTCGGACTTTGGAAGTCAACTCTAACACAAGCTCTGGATGCTTTAGCCTCAAATGCTTGTGAACGAACTCAGGAGCATGGAAAAGTTTCGTACAGCCCTTAGCTCCACAGCCATATTTCCAACCATACTTTTCATCCCTTATCTTCCTGACATAAGGTTCAAGAACTTCAACGGCTGCTGCATCGATTTTGTCCTTGGCTGTTAATATAACCATGGGGTCCTGACCACTCAGCCTTTCCTGCCAGAAAGTATCCACCTTCTTTTCCCAATCAGCAGCATTGATATTAGTTGTATTAGAAGTCTTATTGTCTGCTCTCACATGGCGAACACCTTCTGCTCCATTTGTCTCAGACATGCCATAGTAATCAACCCCATGAATACGCCATAAATAGGTAAGAAGAGTATCTAGGAGCTCAACACCTTCAAGGCCTTTGACAGTAGTTAAGCCTCGGATTATAATTATAGGCCCCATAGATCCAATATGAGACTTGTCTACATCTGATTTGTCATGATCGCCACTTGATAGGATATTCCCCACAATACCCTTCTCAGAGTCAAGCTTACGCACGAGGGCTAGGGCTTGTTCAATGTCAACTTGCACACGTCGAGATTCAGAGCTAACTGGATGAGCCACAGGAGCACCAGAAAGGTCTGTTTCTTTTGAGGAACCCCTGCCATGCTTTCTTCTCTTGCCATTGTCTCCATCGTCATCAGAATTTCCATCACTGCCACTTGCTGCAGCCGCAGTTATTCCAGGGCCACTGTTCAGCAGAATATCGAGGTATAAACAAGACGTCTAAAAGATCAAAATAACACAAGCTGTGCAAACATAACTCACAGGTCCAGAGTTCCATTCTGTAAATCATGAAAAAAATCCTTCGCTACTGCCTTGGAACGCTCATTCCTCCTGCATCATGGAAAAGCTGCAGTTAGACAAAGTTAACAAAAATGTAAAAGGCGATAAGATGAACTGTAAAGAAAAGGATACTGTTACGCAAAACAATTCTTTTTCAACAACATGCGCACAGGGTCGATACAAAACCATGTGGTATTCAACTTACTTTTCAATAACGGATGATAAGTTGGTTGGATGGTACTTGTCTTTCAACCTGCAAGCAAAAGTAAATGGAAGGGCAATTAAAGTAATTGGATCATCTGTATTCCTACTTGTGTACAGATAAATCATTTTGACTTACCTCTCATCATTCTTGTGAAGGTCAAAATAAGTACGTTTTTGGGTAGTGATGTACTCTGTTCTGTATTCTTGGTACCTTTTTTAAAAAACAACACGTCAACACTAAAAAGAGAACCAAAAAAGATATAGTTGGTAGTGCTCTACATTAATAATTACCGCTTCTCAGCTTCAGCAGGTGAAATATCATCCTCAAGGACTTGGATGAACTGTTTGTAAGTCATCAATCCCTCCCTGAAAATATGCATAATCATATAAGGTAACAGGAATACACAAGGAATCCTCTGTTCAATATGTTAGAACAGACAGCTCCTCACAATGAAAGGAGAGTTCATATAGAAACTGAAAATGCTGAGTTAAAAAAATTGAAACAAATTTAATTGTATGAATAACTCAAATTTGTGTAATCTGCAACGGAAGTCTTCGTAAATCTGTTCATTGCAAAAACAGTTCAAACATATGGTCTTAACAGGTCATGCTTGCTGAAAAAAATTTACGAAATAACAGAAAAAGGCACTCCACCACTCCCCTACAAAGATACATCTAGCATGTGGCATTCATGGCATACACCAACGGCCTTGTGGTATTTATGACAGGTCTTTCCACCTCGGTAATGTGTTACTAGGTGGTCATCCCATAACAATGTTTTATGCAAATTGGTCACCAGAAACAACAATATTGTCAGGCAAATGATTTTCTCCTGAGAAAAAAAATACTGACCTATAACTATATGGGACTATTGGATCCATGACATCAAAAGATGCCAACTTAAGAAATATACCATCGAAAGTTCAAAATATAATTTAATACCATCAAAAGCTTCCACAATTTAGGTATATACAACTTCTGTTTCCTTCCATTAATTTTTTGTTTCTGATTTCTTTTTCCATCAAATAAGCAAGGGAAAAGGGCATTTCTGCCCTTTGTGGGTTGGCTAGTAACAGATCGAGGAAATCAACTTCTTCCTCTCGTGTGGGTCCACAGTAACCACTGACCACCGCGACAACATCCCAGTACCCACCGCCATTGGCATCCCAGGAAATCGACTCCGGCAATGGCCGGAAATCAATTCGGCTAGGATACGCAATTCGGGTGACGTCGAGAGGCCGATCTGGCGTCGGGGTTCACTGCAAAATCGAGTCGGATTATACACCGTTGCATGGCTGGTAGGTAGTTTGGATCAGTTTGTAGCGGCGGTCAGTTGTGCTCTACCTACGCCTCCTTGCAGGCCTATTGCTCCTCCATGTTAAGCAGCTGGGAGTGGCCATGTCATCTTTTTTTCAGGTTAAAGAAGAAACATGCAAGCGGGAGAAAAGGACATGGGCAGAAGGGCCAGTTCGGATGGATGTAACGGTAGTTTGGATGGGGTTGTATGTACCTAAACTTGGTGATTTTTGAGCGGTATTAAAGTGTACTGTCAACTTTCGGTGGTATAGTTCTAAAGTTGGGATCTTTCAATGTCACAGAACCATTTTTTTCTAACTGTGTTACCTACCTTGGAAATATACTGGTCAATAACTTTCTCTAAAATTTCAAATTTTTCCTAGATATTTCATTTATCTGACAAACTTTACCAACAAGAATTTCCAAGAACTAATACATTAAGTTTACACATACAACACTAGATGATAAATGAGACATTCATAAATTAGAGGGAGCGACTGAATAAATATTTTCTAATTCCATATATTGCCACTAAATATATTATTAGCATTGCAATATTTTTTTAGAAACTTAAATACGTCATTACGTATAACCATGTGATGGGTGATGGGAAATACCAATAACTTCTTCCCATCCATCAGCTGGTTCCAACTGCTGTCTTTCTGCTATTGTATGTGTAAGAAAACTATAAAGTTCCTTCAGATGACAACTAAGGGAAGCAGAGATAAGGAGAGCCAAAACTAGTTGATCCTATTCTGTGAACTCTCAATTCCAGCAGCCAAATTCAAGAAAAGGCCCTCAGGTTTATTAATAGCATCACAAACACAAAAGGTTCAACAGAATATGAACTTGATTAGCAAACCCAGTATTATAGAGAATTAGCAATAAGACAATATAATAGATTATGATTTTCTAATGAAAGGCCCAAGCCTCCACTCCCAAGCCCCAACAAGTCTGAATCATGCTTTTACGTTTTTTTCAAGTTACACCGCATCAATTAATTCATTTTTCTCTTCTGAATATGAACCATAAATTAATGAACTTACTGTGGCTACAATGAAGTGGCAAAAGAAGATTAATGCAAGAGAGGAAAATACGAATTCCTCGCCTTCAGATTTCCTCATAACAATGTTAACACAATCTAACAACAGTCTACCATCAATAGTACAAGAATAATTGACGCTGTTAACATGATAACACAAGAGCCGATATACCACAAATAATTCACAACTGCATGTATATCAGAGATATATATTTATGCTAACATAATACCAGAACAAAAAAAATATCCACCACTCGAGATATAAATAAAGCCTCTAAACCATTGTTTGTTGTTAACAGATAAAGAATATTCTCATCAGATTCTCCATTTGATTATTCAAAAGCATATGCTTCTTCTGCCTTCAAGGTGTAGCTAAAAATCTGGGCGATTGGTTATACAAACTGAGAAGAGGCCTTTTGTGGTGTCACTAACTGTAAATTGAGCTGACGGCTTGCTGGTGGCTAATAACACTAACAAGGTAAGTCTATAATGCACAAGGATGTTAAAATGACAAATTAACTACAGGCTCGCTGTCCTCAAAGGATTAGTCTGCTTTCTTCAAACATCAAATATGGAGAATTTTCTGAGAAGATTCTCTATCTGTTAACAATGCCTTGCAGCATCTAGTATTAGAAGGCTCAGTTTGCATATCCCAGGAGTAGTGGCAACTAGACATAATAAAAGTGGCGAGCAATCAGAAAGAGTAAACATGGTAAAGAAATAAATACCTTTGTGTAACCCCAGGACCATCATTAGATGCCCCAAAACCTGAATCAGGCCAATCTGGATATCGAAATTGAATTGTCACTTTCTCAGAAATATTCATAGAGCAAATAGCAAGAATATATTTTCTAATAAGGAGTGTTAGGTCCTAACAAAAAGTACAAAACAGAAGCCATTCATCCAGGCTCAAACAATTGGGAAACATGAACAAATTAGCACAGTGATAAAATTTTGACTACGACTATATCACACCAAATCACACCAAACAAATCAAAAGCCGATAGCCCTAACATCAAGTTCTGCAGACGTGACATCATGAAAACAGTTACATTAATAAGTGCTGACAAAGCAAAAGGCGCTAATGTTTTAGCAAGTACAACAGTCCCATGCTGCTCACATTCATTCAGTAAACTCACACCTATTATGAAGCAAAGGATCTGGTAGTTTTCACTAGAGTATGCCGCAGATCATCAAAACCAATCTAAGTTGGTACGTAAAGGTAGGTGGGGAGCTAACGATAAGATCAATCAATTTTCCTCATGCTGTGCTACTCAACCTGCTTCCGACGTCAATAGGAATAAATTCCGCTTACGTCCGACATCAATAGGAATAAATTCCGCTTACGCCCGACATCAATAAGAATAAATTCCGCTTACGTCCGACATCAATAGGGATAAATTCTGCTAGAAGGGAAGAATCCTCACCTGCAGCTGCTGCACCACGATTCGGATACCTGCCATGGTACCGGTCATCATCATACCCACCTCTACCTCCACCTCGCTCGTGGTCATACCCATACCTACATCAACACACAGCATCCAAGCACGTGATGAAATCTAAGAGTGCAGAGAACTAACCACTAATCCAGTACTACTACAGAATCCCCTCACCTCCTGTCGCCGCCGTACCCGTACCGCGGCGGCGGGCTCCCACGTCCCCCACGGCGGTCATACCCATCATCCCTCCTCGACCGCTTAAACGGCGGCGAAGGGGATCTCCTCGACGACGGCGAGTGGCGCCGCCCACCACCACCCCGGTACGGCGGCGGGCTAGAGCCACCACCTCGATCTCCCCGGTGGTGGTGGTTGTCGCGGTACCGCTCGGGGCGCGACGACCCGAGCGGCGGCGGCGGCGGGAGGGAGGGCTTCGGCGGCGAGCGGCTGCGCTTGCGTGTAGCAGCGGC
>CM002484.1:19643283-19664353 GCA_000325765.3 Leersia perrieri
GGCGGGGGAGGACCACCGGGAGGCGGCGGAGGGAGCGGCAGCGTGCGGTCGTCCGGGCTGTCGGGTGGCGGTGGCGGCGGCGGGCGGCGCGCGCGGGGCGCCTCGGAGGCGGGGTCGATGACGTCAGCCATTTGGGGTTAGGGTTTGGGAGGGGAGAGTTCGAGAGTGGTGAGATGGGAAGCGAATCGCTGCGGCTTGGGGGACGGAAGGGGAAGAGAGAGAAAGGAAGATAGGCAGGCAAGGCAAGGCGCACGGGAAAGGGAAGCGTCAAGAAATCGAAGCGTGAAAACAACTAGACACAGACGGTCGGACGGATAATGCGTACCGTATTCGTTTTCAATTTTTTTTTTAACTTTATTCGTTTTCAATTTTTTAGCCTAACATGGAAATAGAAACATTAGCGCCTTCTAGAAATAAATGTACAAATAAGGAACAAATATGAATTTTTTGAATACGAATAAGGAACGAATAAGACCAAACACAAATATGGAGACAAATGCATTCCGAAACATAAACGTCACTCAAATTGCTTGTAGAGTTATATAATTCTCTAATGTGGTTAACTATTTTTATACAAATACTCAGACTATTGATTTAAATATTTTTTTTGACTGAACTATTGATTTAAATATTGTCAATTGAATTCATCACAAATGTTATATGGTTTGTTCGACAGACCAAAACTACATCTTTACTGGACTGTGTTGTACAACACTACTGTTCGGAAGCCAAATTTTTATATTTCCAATCTTCTCTTCTCCATGCAGCCATTCTAATCTCTAGATGGTGGCTGCTGCAGCAGCATGCTCTTTCAAACAAGGCCATAATCGGTGTAAATACATGACAAGCATTATATATGTATCCTGTTGTGATGTAAATAATATAATTTGGACAATCATTTTACAAGTTTAAATATTATATATGTATTTGTTTTTGTTTGAAGTGGATAGAAACTATATGCTCCGTTTTCAGCCCTATATGGGAGGACGCATGTATGGCTCACATCAAAGTTTCCCTTAAAGAAGAGTCTCATTTGTGCAGGCTGGTTTTTGCTTTGATGCTGCAATAAAACTTATCATTTTGGTAAAGCCAAAATCTTGGCAATTTTTTTATAAAGTTAAAAATGTAGAGTTGATCTTTGATTTAAGATCTTACTATTAGTATAATTTTATGATGAAAAATTTATATAATTTTGTCAAATTTATAAGCATTATTAATATTTGGTAACAAATTAGATGCATCCAATTTGTATTTTATTTGATCAATGATTGAATGGTTTAAAGTGGTAACGTCATTCGTCCCCAGATAAACAGAAATAGAATGTAGTGAAACAATTTATATTCCTAAAGTTGCTTATTTTAGTACGAATGGGGTAGTCTTCTTGTTTATCCCAATCCCATGTGAACTATGTAAGCATGCAATTTATTCGTTTTGTTTGCAATTTCATTAATATGTACTACTCCCCAAACGCTTTGTATTCCAATTGTTTATTTAACGTAAGTTTGAACAGTCTATATATTTAAATTTCTGTATCTTTATCAATTGTACTTCCTCCGTCCAAAAAAAACACAACCTGAGTTTGAATCTACACATAGCCTCTAGCCTCTGTAAAAAAAAATGCAATCCTGGGTGTCGAGGCTATGTCCATATTCAGACATAGGATTGTTTTTTTTTCAAGTAAGTCTATAATTATGTGCAAGTTAGAGAAAAAAAAAGTTTTGGCGCAACGTGCTGCCAACCTGTAAAGGAGCGTTGCAACGCAGCAGCCGAGCTGCAAACCTTTCGTAAGTGTTTATGTTTAAACAGGGAGTGACGATGATAAGAGTGTTAGATTTTTATCGTAGGGTTCCAAAAAAGTATAAAATTAACAAAGATTTCCGCCACCTAGAAACCAGACAATCCCAACAAACATAGGTTGGAAACTTCCACCAGCTGTTGATCAGTGGCTACTCACTGCGACAAAGCAATGAAGGAACAGCGGCATGGTCTAAATCAACAACTTTGAGGTCAATAAATAATAACTACACGACATACATAAACTGTTCACTCATCACTTTATCAGTTCTCACTGTCAACAAGAAATAAAATTGCTATGGCCATAATGACCGCAAGCATGATTTTTCATGGCTTACAACAAAGTCGCAGAACCTTTAAACACTCAAACCCTAAATGATGGTAAAGAAACGGCCTAGGTAACTAACAGGCAATCTCTCAAGTTATAGTACAAACAGTTAAACTACACGGGACATCGCCAGGATGATGTTCATGATCCTCCACAAGACAAACATCACTCAACTCATGTTGATGAATCGTGACCATTGGCAGTGGCTGGTGCAGCGATTTCTTGCTCGGTGGCCGGTGCTGCATCACTTCCATTCTGTTGAGGAAAAGCAAAAAGCAACTCAAGCTTCAAACATTGGTTTATTTAAAATATCAAAGCATACGGAAAAAGCTACAGAGACAAAAAAGTTTGCAGTTTGTGACAGGATGACGAAACTACATTTCAAAGGTTGAGGTGACGATGAACATATCCATTCCATGCCTCGAACTAAATGAAAGAGATAATTGTGAGGATCCGATGGTCCAGTGAACATCCCATTTCTCAAATGTTCAAACCAAACAGCCCCTAAAATTCTTACATGACCATCTTTGCAAGGCTGTAAATCATACTGCCATCGAAAATAATGTTGAAGTACAATATATATCACCTGAAGATAGTCTCAGGTGCCAATGCAAATAAAGGAAAACAAGTTGATATTTAGCCAGCAGAAAATAAAAGGCACGGTTACTCGGTTAGTTAATGTTACTGCTTCGCTTTCATATTCAGTATTCAGGAGAGAATGTTACGTGCAAAGATACACACACATGGCCATTAAATTTTCTGATAGCTAAACTTACTAAAACCACCAAATCATCTTTCATGATTTTAAGTTTGCAACTATGAAATGGAAGTGGACTAGTCACATGCATGGCCAGTATAACACGAAGCAATATCAAATTATCTAATGTCCTCAAGTTTAGAGTGAAGTAGCGATCTTTTAATCCCCAGGCAATGCACCAGAACTGGACTTATGATACTTAATACAAATAAAAAAAGGTTGAGAACTCATAACAAACCAATATTTAGCCCAATTTCTCCAAAAGTTTCAGCTACTTCTTAACAATGGATGCCATCATCAGTACAAACATCATGCAAAATAACTAGATAAGGATTCAACTCGTTCGAGCCAAAGAGATTTCTCAGCTTTCACTGACAACTTATTGTGAAAATCAGACTCCACCTAGGTCAAATAGATGTGCAACTAATTAGGGAAAATGACTTACACCATCATTAGCTGATGGCACAGCTTGAATAGGTGTCGGAGGAGCTTTGGATAGGTCCCTCAACATGCCCTACAGAAAAGAACAGAATATTAGTACTTTACTAGATTCAGTGTTATACGTCATCTAAACTGGATAGAAAGATTATAGAGATTTTAATTTTAAAAAAATAGAGATTACGGGGTAATGGTTCAAAAGTTTAAGGCTAAATCTAAGTGCTTTGATAAATCGACTGCTAAAAACTAGCAGTAAAAGAGAAAACACTGTAAAACATAATTTAAGAGACCCATAATTTAGTGTAAAAGATTAAGGATGAAGTACCAACAATTCCCTGTGTTTGTCAACAATACAAATAAAGTTAAAACTCTATTTGCCAGTTCGTCACTTCTACAAAGTGCTCAGGCATGAATCACTCTTAATCCACCAGTACATACATCATATTGTTTAAGAATTTAGACTAGACTATACCATATTTATAGACTGAGCTTGTTCGAGAAAACAGACTAAATAAATTACATAACCAAAACATCAACACTGTGCATCTAACCTCATTGCACTTAGTTTTATACTGGAAATTAAACAAAATTCATCCCAACATCAAAACCAACATAACATGATATAACAAACTGCATAGCGTGTACCAAGCTGGTATGACACCTTGAACTTGGCGTTTTAACCTTCATTAGCATATTTATACAAAGAAGAAGTTGTTTGTGACTGGTGCTTTAAACATGGCACAATAATAACATTTAAAAGCAAATTAATAATGTAGCTTAAAAAGTTTCAGCAAAAATGATCCTAGCAAAATTTTGTGGACAGAATCTTGACATAAAGTCGGTCTTTAGCCATTAAAAGTAGAATATTTTGTTACATCTATCACATAGTTTGACCTAGAACTCATGATGACTTAAATCTAGCTATGTAATGGACTAATGGTACTACTAGACATTAGGTAATCAGGTACCTTATTCGCCCACATGAGACCACAAGCATTGCATAATGTCCTTGGCCCATCAGGTCCACGACGCATCATAGGCGTAGCCTTTGCACTTATACCACAATGATGGCATCTGAAACGATATAGCAATCACTAAATTTTACAAATGGTGTTTCATATGCTAAATAGAGGTAGTAGAAACCTTGGAAAATGCCATACAAAAAGAAGCATTTGTACATGTATGATAAGTATCAGAAATACATCTTATATCAAACTTGCATGTAAATTGGTCAGCTAAAGGTAGCATACCACAGTTCATGGTAACTACAATGCAATACACTAAAGCACACATTTCCAAGAATGTAACGATTGTTTATGTGCATGCAAAGGATGTAAAAATATTGCTGGAAATGTCTCAGACAAAGGATCAAAAAAAAAAAAATCTCTACTTACTCAGCAGCAGAGGGAGGCCGACCTTCCACTGATCCCCAGTTTGGGGAGCCATCTGAAGCTGTCAATTCTGATGTTGCTTCATCACCCTTTGTTTTTGAAGATGTAAATTGACCTCTATTACGCTGCATCCTACACATACAAAGTAAATATTCAATTATAATGATTTCATGTACCAAATCTATGTGGAGGTAGTTTAGAAAACAGACACAGCTGCAAAATATCTCTTATCTACGTGCCAGGGCAGTATCAAAACTGAACGTGATAGGAAGAAAGATACTGATACTTGAAAAGGTATATATAGCCTACTATAGCAAACAGACAAGTCAAAACTTTTTCTTTTTTTGCGACTTGGACACGTCAAAACTAAAATACGCTTTTGGTGCAGTATAGATTATACTACTCACAAATCAAATACAACGTGCTTGACTCTTCCTAATACATATCAATCAGCATTAAAAGAACAAAGTTCTGTAGCATTTCAGCAAGAATAACACATTCCAAGTCGATGCTAAGTTAACACCAACCTGAGCGCTACTTCCTTCCGAACAGAGTACCGGATTTTCTTATCAAAGTTGCGCTCCTTCCGCTTTTCTCTGAACCGCATCAAAGATGCCACCCGGTGTGGAAAATTCAACCTCTAAACAACCAAAAAAAAAAACACAGTGAACTCCACAACGCACAATCTTATCAAACATAATGCATGAATACTATTACCAATAGACAGTAGTAGTTCACCATCACCCGTGTCAACCTTACTGTATGACGTAGATGACGATGCTCCAGAGCCCAAACCTGGGTTCAGCTCCCTTCCACCAAGGAGCAGAAGCACTGCTTGCACCTGCGAAAACCAATCAAACACATCCAATTAAACATCTCGCTCTCGCAGACGTGTTTGTACATGGAAGACAGACATAGCCACCTACTACCTTGTCAGGGGAGACGGAGTCAAACACGTAGACCTCGCCCTGGAACGAGAGGGTGAGCTGATTGGACGCCATGGGAGGGACAGCGGCGGCGGCGGCGACCATGGTCCCGTGCTGGTCCATCTGTCCCCCCATCGCCGCCACCGCCGCCGCCGCTGCCTCCGCGTCCATCGGCACGGCCTCCTCCTCGGCACCTCCCCCCTCATGATGCTGCTGCTCCTCCTCATCCCCCATCTCCTCCTCTTCCATCTCCTCCTCCTCCTCCTCCTCCTCCAATTCCTCCTCCTCCAAATCCTCCTCGCCCTCCGCAACCTCCATGCCGTACCTCTCCTGGTACCGCTTTATCGCCTCCGCCTCGGACGCCGCGGCGGCGGCGGCGAGGTCGTCCACCGACGGGCCGGAGTGGGCGGCGTCATCCGGCGGCGGCGGAGGAGGAGGGGGGCGCTCGGGGCGGCGGCGTGGCTGGTAGGGCTTGCTGCCGTCGTGGTGGGACATGGCGGAAGGGGAGGGTTTGGGTGGATCGGATCGGAGAGGATCGGACGATGGGGATGTGGGGTGGGAGACAACCCTAGCCCCTAGGATTTCGATCCCCTGCTTTATTAGTATTTTCTTTTCTTTTCTTTTGGTTTTCGAGGGTGGGAATGGAATGGGTTTAATTCAGGCCGTCGTCAAGGGAGACGGGTTGGGGGAGAACGAACATACGGGTCAATGTGGCAGCATCCCAGCCGTCCGATGTCCGACTCCGGTCCTGCCTAGTACTAGTACTTTCTGCCGTTAGTACAGCAGTACTACTAACTCTGTTTAGTTCATTTTGACTCTCAAGATCAAAGTTGGAGCAAGTTTTTTTTTATTTTAAAGGACAACTTGAAAAAAATAACAACCATTTGATTGGTTTTTGTTTGAACCCATATGAGTTAAAAATAGATATGTACTATCGGTGAATTCACCAAATAAAAGCACATAATATATGAACATCTTACAATGATGATATAGGTTTGGTTCGCTGCCACACTTTGCTAAGCAGGTGTTTGGTTCTTTGTCACAGTAACATGGAATTGGGGTAGCAAAATTGCATTTGGTTAAACTCTAAATCAGCATGCCATTAGTTTTGTGATATACAATTAATACTCCATCCGTTCCATAATATAAGGCGCGGTCAAACTTGGCATAATCTTCAAAACTAAGTTTCAACATTTAATATCTCATATATTATAATATTTTTATTACAAAATTATAGTCAGATTTAAATGTCATTTTAATGATGTTATTTTTATCAAATAAAGTTTAAATAACAATAGAATAATTGTTGGTCAAATACTTAAATAGTTAAATCTTAAAAAAACGTGTGCGCCTTATATTATGGAACAGAGATAGTAATGAACATCATACAACGACACCAATATGGAGTGTAGTTTGTTTGAACATGAATGCACATGCAAGAAGTGACATATATATACCTTCCTAAAGAGCGGAGGAACAAGATATAATGGTAAGAATCATCAGATCAATAACCCCATTGGTCAGATCCGCTCCTGCGTCATGAGACCAAATTATGAGTGGTGCCTATCTTATTGCATGCCTGTCAGTCTCATGAGAGACAATTTGGCTATCAAACTCGAACACTTGAGAGTAGCAAAATCGAACGTGCTCTAAGTAGGAAGTTGAAGGAATATGAGAGAAGCAGGGGCCTTCTTTCTAGGTGGAGTGGCGACCCATATGCCATACCTATAGTCAGTAGTCACATAATAAATCCGCCCCTGTCTCATGAGATCAAATCATGCACGGCACAACTGTATCGCTAACTGTCTAGCTATCCAAATCAACATTTGTCTCACCAGATCAAACCACACACAAAATATATTGTAGCCGATCTTGGGAAAAAGATGAGTCAGATATCAAGTACCAATGATGGTCGAGCGACAAAAGCAAATCAACTCTAAAGCTTGGGGTGGGTAGAGGAAGGTGAAGTAATACCTAGATGTCTCTCAACACCTTAATAGAACGTCGAAACACTTATAATAGATGTATTGCCTATGTGGGTAAACCAAAATGATCACTTCAACCAAAGGCGGAGTCTCTTATTCAAGACGGTTTAGTGAAATGCCCATCTCTCCTCTCGTCTCTTATTTTTTTCGTGAGAACAACGAGCCACGATGTCACTTGAAGAAACAATGTTTCTCCCCTCCTCTCTCCTTCTCTTCCATATCAGCAAAGTTGCTTGTGTGATAATGGAGAAATTGTGCTACTAAATACCTTTGAACATGCTCTAAGCCTCTAACATATTTTTCCCAAGTCTACGATAATGGGGCGGGGAATACTTTTACTCCATGCCACGGTAACTAACATTAGAAATCAAACATTGGTAGCAACCGGATTAGCTAATTATTTGATAGAAGATGTATAGGTAGCAATCCACCTAAGCAATTCAGAAATGCATTCATAGTGAAAATGGCCATCCATTAGCTGGTGACAGTAAAGGAGGAGGCATGAGCTAGTAGTTGCCATTGGCGGCGTTTGCTATGGCGGCGGCAACGGAGGGATTATTCTTGGCAGATGATTCGTCAACAACAACCTGAGTGATTGAGACTTGTTCAACCTTGCGCGCTTGAACTATCTGCTGCGTTGACTTGTAGTAAACGGCATACAAGATCAGTT
This sequence comes from Leersia perrieri, assembly GCA_000325765.3. Lineage (NCBI taxonomy): Eukaryota > Viridiplantae > Streptophyta > Magnoliopsida > Poales > Poaceae > Leersia > Leersia perrieri. The sequence goes on from CM002484.1 coordinate 19,651,573, forward strand.
GCGCAATTGCAAACATCATCCCCAGCCCGCTTGTGATCTGCATTGCATAAACAAAGAACGAACAAATTCAGATCATTCTATCACATCATGAAAAAAAACTCCAATTGTTATATTAGTCATGCTCCTATTTTAGGCATGGTAAAAAACTTAAAATAGAAACGGTAGATTGATTAATAACATGGAGGGAGGCTTACAGTGAGATAGAGGTCGAAGCGAATGAGAGCATATGCTGTCCAACAGATGCCATTGGCCAGCAACGCCAAAGACAAGAATAGGGGCATGTACTCCACGCTCTTCGTCTTGATCACCATTTTCTAACAAAAAGAAGGAACTCTTCAATCTAGAGTGATCCATCTTGAAATTACACATGAGACACATATATATAATACCAGGTCACATATTTTAATAAGTCTATGATCAATGGTTCACCTACCATGACGGTGAGTGGAGCAGCATACATGCCGGTGCCGATGAGGACAATGAGGATTCCGACGATCATGGCGCGACGCTCGTGGGTGTGGGCGAGGGTGAGGATGAGAAGGGCGACAACGCCGATGAATGTGACCTCGGCGGCGAGGAGCAGGACTACGCGTCGGCGGACAGCGCCAGCGGAAAAGGCGAGGTAGAGGGCGAGGTAGACGAGCTGGATGGCGATCCCGACGACGCTAATGACGATGACGAGGGCCATGCCACGTGGCTGCACCGCGGGGAGGCCGTACAACAGCCACAACATGCAGCTTAGCAGTGTTGCCACGTACGGTGTTGCCGAGTATTGCTCCACTGACCTCTTCTTCCAGATGCAGTAGAATGTCGGTCTGCATGCAAATTAATTAAGAGCATGTCATGTGTACACATGTATGCATATACTTGCACTATCCTTGTGATATGAGATGAATCCATATTGATTGAAAATTTCCTAGATGTTTATATATTATGTTGGAATCGATTTGATTTCCCTTTTATTGTGTACCAACGTGTGTTTACTACAATAAAATCCTAATAGGTGGCGCTCTTATACGTGCCGGCACATATGAGTCTTTTTATGACCCTCTCGGTTTAGCCTCAAACGACGTCATATGTGCCTGTTCTTGAGGAAAAAACAGCACCTTTATTGATGTATATGTATGAGTAAACCTTGCCACTATTGGCAATGCCTAAAAATGTCAAAATTTTGGCAAGATAAGATATGAGTGTGGTGTTTTGTTTGATGTTAAATGTTTCTTCAATTTATTACCATACCAAAATTAAATTGGTATGGTTGATTTTGCCAACAAACTAAACAGCCCTTATGCCTATCGGTATACACAGTCATAAAGAAATACTAGTCATTAATGGAGTATTAATATATACTGATCTAATAAGACAGTAGCCGGGGATTAAACCATTTCCATTTTTTTTAAAAAAATATATGCTGATCTAGTGATCTTATATATGGAAGGGAAGGGAGGAGGAAGGAGATGCCGGAGGGGATGATTTTATTGTTTCTTACGCTGGGGAGAGGTAACGCACGAGGGCGACAACATTGCCTGCAAAATGGGAGAAAAAAAATTTAAGTTATTTGTATAGTTTCGCTTGATGAACAAATTAACCGATCGAGCAAGAAACATAGATGAATGGCAGGTGAAAACCCGCGACTTGATATCTCAACAAATTAAGCAGAGAAAGAATAAAAACCCTCCAAGGCCGCAACCCATAATAGAAGGGGAAAAGAAGAACACGATTATATCCGCCATGGCCGAGATCGAAATGAAGAAGAAGCAGATCGATCAGCATGCAGCGACAAGAGTTCGAGGAGGAAGAGTGCAGAGAGAGGACGACGCACCTACGATGCCGATGGCCGTGCGGACGGTGTCCGGCGAGATCATGGTCGCTCCTCGCGATCACCGGTGTCAGCAGAGACCTCACTCTAGCAGGCAGGCAGGCAGACTATCAACCTGATTCTGGAGTATTCTTTTGCGAACATTCTCAGGGCAAATCTGCTATAAATAGAGCAAGATCGATATTTGGGAATTTAAAGCTGCCAGGCTGCTTCCACGCTGTGGGAGAATTAATCTTCTTGCTGATTCACTTGCATGACTAGACGAGTTTACATGCAGCGGCTCTACGTACATGCGTGTGACGTAATTGCATGCGTAAGCCAAAAAAGTCCATGCATGGGAATGTACATGCTGGTTGCTATCTCTTTATAAGATCTCCATCCTGGTTGCATGATAAGAAGTGTCATGTGTTCGTATCTTGCTAAAAGCTATAGTACTGATATTTTTATTCAAATTACCTTGATTTTACTCAAATTCATGGCGAATATATGTTTAATATGGCATGAGTAAACAACACAACGAGCGAATGCTTATCATTACCATGAGCGGACTCAAAAGGAGAAAGATTGAGCTACGGACACACGTCAGCAGCGCATGTGCTGTCACACGGGCTGGAGTTGTGAAACGGATGGCTCGGATAAAAGAATGTCATAGTAATATTATTGTGCTAATGTAAGAGAATATGAATCCGCTGTCGAGACGTTCCATGGTCGATCACCCCTACAATCATCAAGTGACGCTCGTGGGTGTGACGAGGGTGAGGATATGAGTGGGTGATTTTGTTTCTTACGCGTGCTGGGTAATTAATTAATTAATTAATTAGGCATGGCTAAACAACACAACTAATGAATTATCATTACTATGAGCGGACTCAAAATTAAGGAGAAAGATTGAGCTGCAAGCACAAGTGCTGGAGTTGTACGGCACCGCCGCAGAAATCTTTTTCCTGGCGTACATGGCGATGTCGATGGAGATGCCAATCACCCCTACGATTATCAAGCGACGCTCGTGGGTGTGTGCAAAGGTAAGGACGAGCGGGCGATTTTGTTTGGGGAGAGGTAACACACGAGGCAAGATGCATTGAAGAAAAAAAAATGCTTCTATTCGGACGTCCGGACCAAGGTGAAATATCGGACGCTCCCACTTACATGCCGCTCGGGCTAGGAACCTGCCTCTCAGACCTAGCAGTACTACGTGACATGAAAACTAGACTGGTAGAGACGTAAAGCCGTGTATGCAAACTCGCAAACTACGGTGGGCTTGTTAATTTGCACATCTCATGCAACTTCAACTTCAAAATAATTTTTATGGAGACCTACTTATCCTACCAATGATTTGATTACACCATTGTATTCGTTGTAATTAAATCTTTATATATTACATGATTGTATTTTGATGACTTTTTAGTTTTGTTAATTAGTACTTTAATTAATGTTTCATATGGTATTATTTGATGTTTCAACAAGTATATTTTAATGTTTCACTACTTCATCTGCAAATATTGCATTAGATGTTATGTAAATGTTGCAGAAAATTTCATGTGATGTTTCAACTCTTACAGCTTAATGTTTCATACGTGATAAAAAAAAATGTTTCATAAATAAGACATACAATACATCATATATTTCATCAATGTTGCATCTATTGGGAAGGAATGTATCATATGGTAATTGTTGATGTTGCAACTATTATGTTTGCTTGTCTACTAATGAAATAAGCCGTACCATTTGAAGTGTACTAACGAAACAATTTGTGTAATTGGTAAAACAACATTGTATTTGGGAATTATTTTTCCATCAAAAACAAATAATCATATTAGCTCTTGTTGTAATTATAAAGGTTTAATTGAAAAACTGTACTTATATATAGGTGGTAAGCATGTGCATACTATTTGTAAACATGGAGGTGATCCACCTGCTAATATCCCGTGGATCATAAAGGGTTGTACTCCAGTAAAAGTAGCTATTACTAGAGTACTATTATATACTACTAGGGCATCCACAATGTTGTAAAAACCAGATAGTAAGGATTAAATCATTGCTTACTACCTGGTATTAAACATTGTGAGAGTGGTGCATAGTTACAACCGGGTCATAGCACTACTACCGGAAGCAACGGAATAAAAAAATGATACGTATGTATAAATCAGTCCAGGAACATAACTTGTACATAAAAAGGTTGCTGTCAGAGTCGATTTTTTAACTCATGGGCCCCACCTTATTGCCTGCCTCTCACAAATAAACATTGTGGATGGTGTCTTCTCCTACTACCACCTGTGACATGGGCCCACACTAATACCCAACCGGTAAACATACGTTGCTGATGCCCCACTAAAGTACTACTATATTAACTAGAGAACTGTTGTACCCACACTAATACCAAACCGATAAACATACGTTGCTGATGCCCCACTAAAGTACTACTATATTGACTAGAGAACTGTTATACTATACTCTGTGTAGTGTACGGAGTTGCTTGCTAGGCCTTCTTGCACGTGCACGCGGGTGAGAGAGGGAAGTGAGCAAAAATAATCAGCGTGTGTCAGGTGAGCGAAGATAGTGCAACACGAAGAGACGCGTGAAATGGTAGATGGGTACCGCCGTTTGACTTTTGGTGAAAAATCGGACGTCCATCGCCTAGTCCTGTCCAGAAAAAAACTGTTACTACCTTGGTCTCAGAATCTAAAGATATCAACAATACATATATGAACGGCTATAAATTAATTGTCAAATATTAAAATATTTCACTTAGGACAAACTAAAACGACGACGAGTAATTTGAAACGGAGAGTATTAGTTATTAATCCCTCCGTCCTAAAATACATAGCAAGTTAACTTCGTTAAGATATGGGTTTAACCTATAATTTATCTATAGAATAGTATAATCATGGGAGAGCATTTATGAACATGAATCTAATTTATATTGAAAAAAAAATTATAACAAAGAATTTATTGATCAAACCCTTGTCCTAATAAAACGAACTAAGCCATGTATTTTAGAATTATGGGAGAGCACTTATGGACATGAATCTAACAACAATAATTTATGTTGTAAAAAATAATTATATAACAAAGAACTTATTAGTCAAACCTTCGTCCTATTGAAACAAACTAAGCCATATATTTTAGAACTGACGGAGCAGTACATATTTTTGCTTGGTGAACAAATTAATAGATCAAGCAAGAGGCATAGATGAATGGCATATCAAATTGCTTGTCGTTCTAAGTTTGTCCTAATGTTAAACATTTTAATATCTGACCATTAATTTCTATAAGCTTATATAGTTTAACACCATGAGATTTACATTTTTTAGATTCACAATGAGAAATACTTGCATACATAATTCACATGTCATTAAACCATACGGAATTCTAAAAATTAGTTGTCAAATATATATTTGTTTGGCTTAGGATAAACCCAAAACCACAAATTTTTCCCTCTAAAATTTAAACTAAGCACTTGAGAAAATATTAATGATTAAATGTCACGCCCGAAATATTTGAGCACCCAAAGTATTTAAATAAATTTTATCTTGGCGATTTTTCTGTTGAAATTTTCCATAGATTTTAACCTAGTCTTTCTTTTGCATTTTAAATTATTCTAAAAAATGCATTAAACAAGCGATTTAATTAATTAACGATTTTCCGGGCTGTTACATTAAAGTGCCCAAAGTTTTAAAAAATATTGGTCTAATTATAAAATATTTATAACCAAGATTATTTCTAAGCTCACCAGATAAGTGAAAAATATATATGTGCACTTTTCTAAAAGATAAATCTAGTATCACACATATGCATTATTCATATGAAACTTCTTGAAATTGTGAGACAAAAACAGCCATTTGGCAGAACTCATGGCACAATTAGTCATTCAACTTGTACTCCTACAATGCCATAATATGAGAAAATTGAACATCATACAATATCATAAAATGTGAAACATGATCTGATTCATGTAAAACCAATTTGCCAATAATAAATCTACTCACCAATAAAAAAACAAGGGCTTGTACTTTGTTCAAACATACAGAATGTCACATCATGCTGTATTCACAGATGCACACATATATAGGTAAGAGTCATATGCTGCTGCGTCTCCAAAGAACCTGTCCATCAATTTTGGAAAGTTTTTTATCATCTAACAGCTTCCAGGTGTGGATTGACTCAACTTCCATCCATGATTTCTGCCCCTTCTTGAGCTCGGTGTAAATTATCCGAGCTCTCCTTGGCCAATGAGGTCTTCCATAGGCATGATAACCAAAGCCGCCACCATAACAGAACCATATATCATTAAGGTTGCCACAAAAATCATTAAGATGGTCATGGCCAAGAAAGACGGCTTTCACATCTCCCATGGAGGTTAGGGTGCCAAGAACACCAGAATTGACAGTTGAGCAAGCCACTCCTTCCTGATACTGACCCTTGAAACCTGTATACCACAGCCCTCGGACTTCTGGAATTGGGATGTGGAAGAATGCAAATGCAGGAGCATGCATGTTCTTCTGTCAAAAGTACCAAATAGTCAGAACTCAGAAGTATTCTATGTTATTCGAAAAAGTGCTGATATATGAAAGATAATAATGCAGCAGTAATGAGAAAACACATAATTTCTCTTCACACCATGGAGTAATTAAAGAAAACATTTCGTACTGTGACTAGGTTAGTAATTATAATCAGCAGTACCTGAAGCTCCTGCGAGGTAGCACGAAGCCAAGCAAGTTGAGATTCTTTGATCCATCCATAAGTTTTTACTCTGTTGACCACTTCACGATCACCACTATCCAGGAAGTAAAGGTTAAGTAGACTAGTATTGGCAGACTCAGAACCAAATGGCCCATGTATGCCAACATGATAATTGCCAAACCCATGTACCAAAAAACCAGGCGGGTTTATTTGCGATACCGAGTAATCCATCAGAGACATGAACACCATCAGTTCCTCCCGTGTCATAGTGGACTCCTGGTCATGATTTCCTAGGATTGCAGCCCATGGTACCTTGTACTCCATGGCAGGGCGAATTGCTTTGAGTAGTGATTCAGCTGCGTCAGATGCACTGCCCCCAAATATATTGTCTCCTGATTAGAAACAACATAAAGATTCGTCACAAACCATATTAGCCCCTTTTGTTGATTAAGGAAGTTCAAAAGAATATATAATGTAGAGATTAACAATGGTAACTTCTTTACCCAAAAACAAAAGATACTCCATGGTCAAACTTATAGGGTAACTGCATCTGATTCTACTCTGCCACTGATTCCATCAGAGTGGAGAACCCTAAGCATGAATCCACATAACTTGCTAGTTGCTAAGTAAATTTCCTTTGGGTCGCAAATAATGACAACAGATTGCAGGAGACATTTTTCCATAACAGCCAAAAAACAATGATCTACAAATGGTTCCGCGATAAGAGTTCATCGGTTAGGTTAACTAGATGACAAATACCTTCAGAAGGACTGAATGCAAATGGAGACTATCCAGACATTCTACCTGCAGACTCCAGTAAGCTACTGCTCCATGGAGCATTAATCAATTTGTGCAAGTCACTACCAGTTACATGTAAACTAACACTCATTAAGTTTTTCCATGACTTCAGTGGCAAATCAATCGAACCCATTTACCACTACATCTCACTAGCACTAAACCTGCACATCACATTAGCTACGACCAGATGAGGGGAACCGCACCGGTGAAGGCGATGAGGTCGGGCCTCTCGGCCTCGATGACCCGCCGCAGGAACCGCGTGGTGTTGAGGTCGGAGCACCACCCGCCGCCGGCCTCCGGCGCCACGTCCCGGCACCGCGTCGCGGCGCCGTTGCCGAAGTGCATGTCCGCCACCTAGCAACAAACACACAGAACCCGGTCAGTCAGTCAGTCGCCGAAGCTCGGTTAGGTAGGTAGAGAGAGCGAGTGAAGTGGCCGGCGACCTGGAGGATCTTGAAGGCGCCGTCATGGCGGAAGCGGAGGGGGAGGGGAGGGGCACGCTTGACGCGGGGGACGGCGGCGGAGGGGTCGGGGTTTAGGAGGGTGGAGAGGCGGAGGAGGAGGGAGGAGAGGAGGATGGGGAGGAGGAGGAGGGAGACGGCGAGAGAGGAGGAGCTCATCGATCTCGCCGCCGGTCGCCGTCGCCGCCGCCGCCTGCTTCCACTTGTGCCGCATCTGCACGATGCTAACCCAACAGCTCAACTAAAAATAAATTTCTCAACTCCAACAGCTCCCAAGTCCCAACTGTTCATCAGAGCAAAATTTCTCAACTAAAAGGTTAACAGTTTCGGAAAGCACAAAAAAATGGGTCCAAAATAATTTGAATTTTGAAACAAAATTTTAGCTGGATGAAATTAAATTGGGCTAAATTAACTAATTATTTTTAAAAATACCACACCATCCCGTAGCATAGTACTCCATCCGTCTCATAATATAAGAGATTCAGACTATTCAGTTATAATGTTTGACCATTCGTCTTCTTCAAAAATTTAGTGCAAATATAAAAATTGATAAATTATGCTTAAAGTATATTTGATAATAAAGTAAATAATAAAAAAAATAAATAATAATTCTATTTTTTTAAATAAGACGAGTGATCAAACGTTATAAGGAGAAAGTCAAAATCCCATACAATATGGGACAGAAGGAGTATCAAGTTTTAGTTTTTGCACGGGGTATTAAAAAGATAAATAAAAAGACAAAAAATAGTACGGGTGTTATTAGTAGTTTAGCAATAAAAGTTATCTTTTCGTGTCGTAGGTTACTAGCTTCAACTCAAATAAACTGAAAATAATAATGCATTCCAAATGAACCTAGAGGTCCTAGACATTATTCTATATTGGTTCAATTAGTGAAAAAGCCACGACTGTATCAGCAGAATGACAAGTTCTTTCAGATGAGAATTCCTTTTCTCTGCCTGTCGGTGCCCGGTTGTAAACTATATGGGGCTACGCACGAACTCGAAAGCTAGATGGTGACGGAACACAAGGATTTATACTGGTTCAGGCCCTCCGATGAAGTAATAACCGTAATCCAGTCCAGGGGAGGTATTCCGCCGAGTTTGTATGATTGAATATAGTGTATGATCTGATGATCTTGGTGATTTTCGGTGCCCCTAGAGGCTACCTCGACCCCTCCTTATATAGGAAGAGGGAGCCGAGTTATCTAGGAATCCTAACCCTAAACGGCTTAGGGTTTTCTTATCTGTTACAATATCTACCCGGCTGATTACCGTGGAATACAAGGCAAGACCCAACCGGGTAATTTATCTCTTTGCATATATAAACTCCGAGTAACATACGACTCGGGATATACCTTATCTCTAGGATTGCGCCGTGGGAATCAAGGCATCAATGGGCCGAACCTCTTTGCCTTCCTTCTATCGATCTTCTAGAACACCCCTCCTTCATGGGCTAACAATGGTCCGAGTGGATACCCGGGACCCATATTCTCCACAGTAGCCCCCGAGTCATTCACAGTCGAGTTGCTTCTTCTTCTTTTGTAATTATCAAGTCTTCAATCTTCCTTCATCCTTTCCAATCATCTTGCAAAAAGGCTGTGAATGGCTCCACCATAAAATCCAGAGAAAAAATTGGGGCGCCGAGTGGCGCACCTATTAGGTGTAGCCCCCGACTCTATGATTAGTTGGGAAAACAACTAAACTTAGAGTCTATAGAGACTTTTAAGAAAAAACACCTTTATATAGAAATTGAACGGTGCGCCGAGTGGCGCACCTAATAGGTGTAGCCTCCGACTCTAGAATTAGTTGGAGAAACAACTAAACTAGAGTCTATTCGAGGCAGACAGAACCCTTGGAGCTTAGCATCAATCATTTTTAATGATAGGCCAGAGGCTTTGATATCCCACTCTTGGGCTTTTAGCCGAGTGATTAGAGTAGTAATAATTTGCACCTTAATTTAATAAGGATAAGCAAACCCTGAATCAGGTCATTACTCTCTTCAAGCTCCCACAGCGAGTAGCTCCGAGTAAATAGCATGTGATTTTCCATCACCTAAAGGCACATAGGGCATGCTTTAAATTCACCGGGCTATATCAAGGTTAAGCTTAGCATCAATCACAGGAATTAGTATTCCCGAGTGATAGGCCAGTGGCTCATCAATCTCAAAATAGTCCAATTATCTAGTTTTTATAGCAGTCGGCTGCTCTCTTATCAAACAAATCTTCAAATTCTTCAAAGACAGTTTTTAATCCTCAATTCATTTAACAAAACTCAACTTCTTTCAGTTACCCGAGTGATCAATCTCAATTCTTTGTCTGACGACTGATTACTCTGTTAAACCCTTGAACTTCCTTATAACGGCTCCAAACTGACGCCGTTAAACCCGGAGCTCGCTCAGTAAACCACGAGAACTGTGGATCTGACGCGTGTCCTACAGCGTCAGTTCTCCCCTTTATCTCTTCGTCTTCTCCATCGAGATTCAACACTATGCGCCATTACCTCCTGACCTTCAATCCAACTTCTTGCTCCCGCGATTCACCACGCTCTTCAGCTTCTCAATCTTCCAAAAGCCTCTGCCATCAAACCTCAATCAATCAACATGGCTGGCGCGGGGAGTTCCAAGCCCGCCACAGAGGTCTCTATTAGAGAGGCATCCGGATGGCTCCCGAGCTCGATCGACGAGGGGAAGCTGAACTCGTTAGTGTCAGAGGGCGTTCTCCATCGTCAAGAGGTAATCGCTTGGCGCCCTGCTCGCTTTGATATCTTTCCCTCGCCCAATGCCGGCGAGGCAGTTGTTTTTACCCCCTTTTTCTCCCGGGGTTTCTCTCTCCCAGCTCACCCCTTCCTCAGGGGGCTGCTCGAGTTCTACGGGATTAAGATCCACCACCTTAATCCTAACTCCATCCTTCACCTTTCGATCTTCATCCATCTCTGTGAAACCTATCTGGGGATCTTCCCCCACTTCAACCTCTTCCGCGCCCTGTTTTTTTTGAAACCACAACCCAGCCAAGCCAACATTGCCAATGTTGGTGGAACCGGTTTCCAATGCCGTTCCACCAGCAAATATTTCGATATGTCCTTCAACACCTCCAACAAGGGCTGGCATGACGAGTTGTTCTACTACCCAGACGTCGAGAAGTCACTCGGTGAATATTCCTCCGAGTACCCTACTCCTTGTGATTCTTAGAAGGCCAAGCTCACTAAGGAGGAGATGCTAGAAGTCACCCCACTGATGAAGAAAATTCCTGAGTTAAAGCAGGACGGGTTGACTGGCATCTGGGTGGCTCGCCATTTCTTGATGTACCGGATAAATCCCCTCAAGGAGCGAGTTCACCCAACCTTTGAATATACAGGTCGCCACGACCCCACCAGGGAGTCGGAGGTCGACCTAGAAGAGAAAGAAGTCGGCAACAAGCTCAGAGCCTTATTTGCCGAGGGCGTCGAGATCCCCACTTGGAAGGACAAACCCCCGATGCAGGTCCTTCCACATCTACAGGCCGCCTCCTCGAGTACGTATCTTCATCTACATTATATATGACTTCTCCAATTGCCGAGTATTAATCACTGTACTGATCCTCAGGAAAATTATCAGCTTGACTCCAGGCCGCCGAGTGTTGCCAACATTGCGCGGCCAGATCAAGCCCCAATGCCTGAAGGCCCAGCTATCGACTTCTTCGATGAGCTGAGCAACGACGAAGAGGAGGAAACCATCGAGGCCGCCACTGCTGCCACCACCGCCCATGCCGACTCCCTTCAAGGGAGGAAGCACAAGCTTATCATCGCCGACGACTCGGACAACGAAGCAGCTGATTAGTCAGCTCCAGTTCCTCGCCTTTCTTCTCCTTCACCACCCTCAGACCTAGGACTAGGTCTTTCTCGCCTCGCCCAGCTAAGCGTGGGCGTTTGAAGGTGTCAAATATGTAAGCTTTCCTCTCTTCATCATGCCTTGTATTTCCTGCATTTGAATCCTTAGATCTTCTCTAACCATGATTACTCAATGCAGCAAGCCTAATACCAGTTTTACTGGTAAAGAAGATGGAATCCCACCGTAGCCCCCGACTACTTCAATAGTCGAGGAGCCCGAGGCTGTGCCGACTGGTTCTCAACCAGAGTTGTCGAAAGGAGAAACGCCGTCGACCACTCTGTCTCCACCGCCTCAAGTCTCTTCTTTGAGAATTGAACCGGCTGCAACGCAAGCAGCCACATCTTCTAATATGACTTCCTCTGGTATGTTCTTTGTAACTTTTTCAATATCAGCCGAGTGGTATTTCTTCCCAATTCTTAATCATCTCTCAAAAAACCTTGTCCTTAGTTGACATCATCCCGACAACTACCACTGCTACTGCTCCAGCCACTCTTCCCCTAAGCCCCGTACTCACGACGACTGTCGAGTTGCCGAGTGTCAACAAGGGGAAACAGGTCCAAAGCTCTTTGGCAGTTGTCGAACCGAATACTGGTTCTGATAGTGAGAAGACCATCAGTGACGAGGTAAACTCTAATTCTTCAATCTTCAACCTTCTTGCAATTGACTTCTTTTTGTCCTCTGAAACTTAATCTCTTAGATCATCGGGTGGCGATATGGCCCCGATCCTAACTAGGTCTCAGTTCTGGACAGTATCAAGGATCAAAAGAATATGGCCAAATTAATCCAGCTGATGGCCGAGTCTTCCGACCTTATACTGGTAAGTTGATGCTCATCACCCTACTCTCCTAGGCTTCTGCCCGTATATTCATAAACATCATCTTTCAGGATGTAATCAAGAGCTCGTGTGCCAAGGATACGCTCTTAGAGTGTATCGCTCCATTAGCCGAGCAAGCTGAACAAGCTCAGGGGGAGCTATCCCCCCTGAAGAATGAAATAGCCGGCTATAGGAACATCCGCAATGAATTCAAAGATAAGCTCAGAGGTAACTCTCCAGCACAAAATAACCTCATTATTTTAAATCCATCTTTGAATCTGACTGTTTTGCTTCCAGATTTCCTTGGCCATGATCCAGCGATTTTTGAGGCCAAGAAACAGGCTG
>CM002484.1:19666728-19683253 GCA_000325765.3 Leersia perrieri
CAAGTACCAATGGATAGCGGCCGGGGTGCACTACTCGGTCCGGGTGATCATTGCGATCGAAAGTGATCGAGACTTCTGACCAGCGGAGGTAGTAGGGCACGCTTGGGGCCGCCATGTTGATTTCACGATCCGTGAGCTTCTGCTTGCGCTTGGGCTCGTAGCCGTGTGGTCCGCCGAAGATGTGGTTGAGTTGTTGATGAGAGCGTTGGAAGCCGGGAGGAACGTCATCATCGGCTTTCTCCTTGCTCTTGTCCTTCCCAGAACCTTCTGGCGTATCTGCTGGCTTCAAACCCTTAACTTGTTGTTCGATGTACTTTTTGAGCATGTAGCAATCTTTCGCCGAGTGGTTACCACTCGGGTGTTAAGGACACTTCTCGGCTAGTACTTGTTCGTAGTCTGAGATCTTGAAGCGGCGTTGATGACTGAATCGATCCGTCGTGGCAACAAGTTCTTCAGGACGACGCTTTCGGTCTGAGGATCAATTAGCGTCTTTGTGGTCCTTCGAGGACTTATCGTCCTTTTTCTTTTCTCTTGGCGCAAAAGCTGACTGTTTATCCCCGCGCACGGCCTGGACGGCCTCAGCAGATGCCGCGTACTTGTTGGCCATCTCAAACAGCCGGCTGACGGTGTGCGGCGGCTTGCGAGTGAATTTGTGGATGAATTCCACATCTCTGACTCCCTTTCTAAATGACGCGATGATGATATCGTCCTTGACGTCTGGGATCTTGTTCCTGGCTTCCGAGAACCTCTTGATATAGTCGCTGAGAGATTCGTTGGACCTTTGTTGAAGTTGTAAAAGGTCATATTGATCTCCCGGGCGCTCGTAGGTACCCTAGAAGTTAGCGATGAAAAGCTCCCGAAGCTCTGCCCAGGACCCGATTGATCTGCGAGGTAATCCAGTGAGCCAGTTGCGAGCTGAATCGGATAATGCCACCGGGAGGTAATTAGCCATGACTCGGCTGTCACCTCCCGCTGCCCGTATTGCCAAGGTATAGATGGTTAGCCATGTGCTGGGATCTGTCTTGCAAATACTTCTCGATTCCTGTGGGCTTGAATCCTGTAGGCCAAACGACTTGTCACAGATCAGAGGTGAAGGCGAGGACTCCTTCGTCGAAGTTATCATGCCGAGGGGGTGAAGCGCCACATTGGCGACGATGATATTCATCCCACCGTTGGTCTGACTCCTATCGCTCACGTCTCTTATTGTTGATGACGTTGCGGAGGTCATGATGGATGAGATCCCGAGCGTCTGAATGGGGTTGGCGTAGGTATTGGTCGTGGTCTTGCCGCAACCTTTCCCGCTCTTGATCCAGTCGGTGCCGCTCTTCGTCGTTCATGTGTTGTTCTTCTTCTAGTATCCTGAGGTTCCTCTCTCGATCCGTTCTGCGACTCGAGGGAGTAACTGAATGACTAGACCTGGAGACTTCTTGGCGTCGTGACGGCGGAGTCGTTTTCGAAGTTGACTCGGCCATTAATTGATTGTGATGTTGAACCCCTATTGCCGAGAGAAGGGCTCGAGCTTTTGTCAACTGCGGGGTCAAGGATGCCGCTGCTGGTACATTCTCCATGAGGGAAGTCAACAGGGTTTGGGCAGCCGCTATGTTCTGTTGAGGAGTAGTGAAAACTTGCTCCCCTTCGTAAATCGTGCTGAGTCATTGGTGTACCCGTCTGCCGGAGCTGGCTAGACGTCGAGTTGCGGCTTCGCGATTACGCGCTTCCTCTTCCTGAAGTCGTCGGGCTTCCGTTTCCTCGAGTTCTTTTCGCCGTCGTTCGTCCTCTGCCCTTGCCTCTTCCAGCTGCCGTTGCGCTTGCTCAATCTCTCGGGCCTGCCTTTCAATATCCGTAGCTCGTTGAGCGAGTTGTTCGGCAGTCAATGGCGAATTCGTGATCTCAGCCATGAAAATCCCGTGAGGTGGAGAAAAGCTATCGGAGCTGCTCTGTTCGATATCATCGAACTGAATTGATTCGTTGAGGAAAGCCACCTGGCGCTCTTCTCCCTCACCATGCTCAGTTTCTGGAATCCGAATCATTTTCACTCGGATCCTGCATGTTGGACCACCTGTAGCGGTAGGCGTATAAGTCTGCTCTGAAAAGCATCGCTTCGAGTGATGTGGGTGGCTTCTTATACCAGTCTTCCTTGAACTCCAGGTCTCTGCATCCCCTGAAGAACGCATCCTTCGCTTGGTTGTTAGTGACAGCTGGCTTGTCCTCCATGATTGCATTGAAGCGCCTAAGGTAGATGTGGAAGGGTTCCTCAATCCCCTGGAGTAGCTGGGTTAGCTTCTGGTTTGGCATTAATGCCGGCTGAGGATCTTTCCGCTGCCAGATCTTCTTGCGAGGTGGTGAATGGGGCGCTTCACTCAGCGTTGAGGGTTGCTGACGCTTGGACTTTTCCCTTCGCTGCTTGAATGCTTCTTCGTGCTCTTGCTTTTCAAGTTCCGCGTCCTCCCGCAGGTTTCTTCGCATAGAGCTAATCAGGCTGTCATCCTTCCTTGGCTCCGAGTGTTGGGTTCCGAGTGGCCCATGAATGTTAGCCATCTGCATCAGATCCTTGATACACTTGGGCTTATGACGATACCACATCCGGATTATATCCTGGTTTCTTAGGAGCCCATGATAAAAGATGGATAGGGCCAACTGGTCTGAGATTGGTTTGACTTGATCGATCGCTCATAGAAAGCGCCAAGTGAATCTGCCAAAGGATTCTCCCGGCTCTTGAGATAACTCACTAAAGAGGCGATACGCCCCCGAGTTATTGGAGGTGTTGAAAACCGGACTCGGTGGTTCCTGAGCTGGAGTGATCTTGGTAGACTGAATCTGAGTCGATGTAGGCTCGTGCAGTCGTAGTTGAGTTGGAGTCGACTCTAGATTGATGATTGGTGTCGGAATCGCCTTGGGAGTTGGAACCAGAGGTGGAGTCGTAGTCGGCTCTGGTTCCGACTTCTCGGTCTCCATCGCCTTGCTTCTCGATCTGCGGGATGCGCGACGCCTAGCGGATCGACTTTGCTTCTTTGGCATGAGCTGGTAACATGCCGTGATCTTGATGGCGCCATCGTCGACTTGAGAAATCACGCGGCTCAAGAGGTGAGTCGTTTGTTCAGCCATGTTGGGAAGACCCATTGGGGGGTGAAAACATCGGCTGAGTCGATCTCTTCTGCATGAGTCTTGAGTTCTCCATTGGAGCCAGCGATGAAGCTAAAGGAGCCGAATCGAAGCTTCGTCCCAGGGGAACGATTGATCCGGCGAACGTAGGTGTAGACGAAGATGCCATCTAGCTTCTTGTCGGGAAATCCAGTGAGCACCCCTACCTGGCGCGCCAACTGTCGGTGTTTTGTCCCGGCTGTAAACTATATGGGGCTACACACGAACTCGAAAGCTAGATGGTGACGGAACACAAGGATTTATACTGGTTTAGGCTCTCCGATGGAGTAATAACCGTAATCCAGTCCGGGGGAGGTATTCCGCCGAGTTTGTATGATTGAATATAGTGTATGACCTGATGATCTTGGTGATTTTTGGTGCCCCTAGAGGCTACCTCGACCCCTCCTTATATAGGAAGAGGGAGCCGAGTTATCTAGGAATCCTAACCCTAAACGGCTTAGGGTTTTCTTATTTGTTACAATATCTACCCGGCTGATTACCGTGGAATACAAGACAAGGCCCAACCGGGTGATTTATCTCTTTGCATATATGAACTCCGAGTAACATACGATTCGGGATATACCTTATCTCTAGGATTGCGCCATGGGAATCAAGGCATCGATGGGCCGAACCTCTTTGCCTTCCTTCTATCAATCTTCTAGAACACCACTCCTTCATGGGCTAACAATGATCCGAGTGGATACACAGGACCCATATTCTCCACACTACCTATTTAACGTTCGATATTTTTTAAAAAAATAGTTAAATATAATTATAGTATAGCTTGAGTACAATTACATTATAGTATAACTTATATGTAACTCGCATCAAAACTTTCGAAAACAACAGTGAGCTGCGTTGGTACCGCAACAGTAAGCCTCACGACGCATGTTCGATCCTCAGCATGCGTGCTTGCGCAAAGTTTTATTTTCCTATTGCTGCACGAATCTCAAAGCTCTAATATTATCCCTTAAATGTGTCGACATACAAATAGGAAACCCGAGAAAAAAAAAGAACTTTTTAAACTTTTTGCAAAGGTTTGTATAACTGCGCGCATTAGCCTAAAAAGGTCATGGTGAGTTTCAAAAGGTAAAAGGTCATGGCGTACAAAGGTTTGCTCTCGAAAAGAAAAGGTTTGGTCTTGTTTCTTCGAGCCGAAAAGCCCATCGTCCCATACGTAGCTGATTTGGAGGGTGCGTCTAATCCACGAATGGTCTCGCGAGCTCAAGCGTGGCGAATGGATCAAGCCCATATAGGCCCATGCGTTGCATCCGAACGACAAAACAAAAATCGAACGTGAATCAATGCGCTGGATCCGAGTAGACAAGAAAAATGGGAAAGCGGACGTGAATTCCGTTGCATGTGAGCCCACGTGTGGTTTTCTATGGCCTTTTTTCTACTTTTGCCCAATAAGCCTAAATTTAATGTTTATACGTGGAAACATTATACATGAAAAACTTTGTACATGGAATTTTATACATATAAACACTCCGTACAATACTATATACATAGAAAAACTTTATACTGCATTCCGTACATATACTTTGTGCACAGAAAAATATGTACAAAGAACTTTATATACAAACATTCGAATTAATGAAACATGAAAACTTTATATATAGATTTTTATATGTAGAAACATAAAATATAGAAACTTTACACATTCAAATGGAGAAACTTTATATGTGCATATAATCGAGCTAAAAAAGGGATATATGTGGCCGTTAGGCTCATGCTGTTGCTAACAAACAAACCAAAACTCCAAACACGAAGCCCACCCACATACTGAATAGAGAAATTTATACAGTTTTGTGGCTTAACTTGGTGCAGAGAAACTTTGTAAAAAAGGATGAAATTTCTTTTGAAAGGAACTTTATGCTGAAACGAATATGAATTATGACCTTAGGAATGTTCATGAACAAAACAAAATAGAAAAAAAATGAGGGTTTTTGAAAAAAATAAAAAAACTTTGTATGTATATACTTTATACATAAAAAGTTAATCAATATAAAGTTTATAGAATACTTCTATACAAAGTTGTGGTACTGTTTAAAACAGAAGCGTAACGAAAAATCTCGGAAGCCCGCTCTCCGAAACGGTTGAATCCCGCAGACCAGTAGCAAAGAAAAGGAAGGTCCAGTCTTTAGAGGGAAAAGAAGGCCCATCCGTTCGCTGATAGGATGGTAGCGTGGCCGTTCGCGAATCAGTCATGGCGTGATTTGTAGGCCCATTAGGTCTGCATAGGTTGACATGGTAGCCCCTTCGGTCCATATATCACAAAAATTCAAGCCTGACATATTTCTGATTTGAGGCCCATTAGGCTTTCGGCCTTCACAAATTGAAATGGGCATCCTATCTCTTTCTCTCTTTCATTATCTTTTTTTAAAAAAAAATCTCTTTCTCTCTTTATATTTTAGAACTGCATCCTATCTCTAGTAGATGAATAGGATTATAGGAAATGCTGCACCATTGACCAGTGGAGTGCACCAACCTCTGAAAAAGGGAAAAAAGTGAAGTAGTGGAGTGGAGTGGTGTGGTGGGGGTGCCTATTGCTGAAAGCGAACTCCATTTCCTGCCTTTGTGACGAAGGGGAGCTGAAAGATACTCACTTTTTTTTGTTGTGGCAAGTTAGTATATTATTAATAATACTTGATGATGATTTCAGACGGGACTTTGGAGGCACTACAGATAGAGTTGATTAGCTTAATAAAATTATTAGTCCTGAAAACTGGCCATACAGAAGGTGGAGCGACTCGCGGCATGGCCCAGATGAGGTCAGCAACACGTCAACTCTGTCCCCATGGTCATTCACTCGCAATCTCGCATGTAGTAAAGTACTGTCATTAGTATACTTTTTTTTTCTGCGGGGACTGTCATTAGTATACTTGCATTGGCACATGCATGGCGTGACAGAAAAAACATGAGAACTTTTTAAAAAATAATATGGAAACAACTGAGAAGCTACTATGGCTGACGTGGTGATCGAGTGGTGACCGACAGAGACAACCACCGCACTTTACACAAGTTAACGTGGTTGCGGGCGGCCTATCTATACACTGTATACACAGGCTGCAAGATTCACATAATTTTACACAAAGCCAACGAAAGGGAAATTAAACCAAATAAACCTCGAGACAAGACGTAATGTTCGTTGAACCGTCTATGGGACTTCCATTTCTCTGTTTTTCCATTTCCATTTCTACGCAGTACGGTAAATATAGCCTATGTCATGGCAGCTTCGATCATGGGCAATACTACTGTATCATTAGATCGGATTGAGTTTGTCCAGCATTAAGTTAGAAAATTTTCCGTGGCTAACATGTACTCCCTCCGTCCAAAAATATATGCATTTATTGACTTTCAGACATCACATTTGACCATCCGTCTTATTAAAAAAATTTATGAATATATTATTTATTTTGTTATGATTTGTTTTATTATTAGGTATACTTCAAGTATGACTTATTTGTTTTTATATTTCTATAAATTTTTTGAATAAGACGGATAGTCAAACGTGATGTGCGGGAATCGATAAATGCTTATATTGTTGGACGGAGGGAGTAGGTTTCAACGACGATAGGACCTACTCCGTATGACGTTAATTTTTTGACACCCGTTTGACCGTTCGTCTTATTCAAACTGCGTGCATATATATATGCATAAAAATATATTTAACAATAAATTAAATGATAGAAAAAAATTAATAATTATATAAAATTTTGAATAAGACAAACGGACAAACATTTGTGAAAAATCAGCGACGTCAAATATTTAAGAACGAAGGGAATATATGGCAGCTACCACGTCACATTGGTCAGAAAGTCAGAGAATTCCGATCGCACTAGATCAGTGTCGAGAGGACGTCACTACATCGGACGCAGCCATCAACGTACAGCTAATGACAGTGTTAGTACTGTAGCTAAGAACGAACAACAGCGACACAAGCTGTCATTGATCGATCAGTTCGAAGCTGCCTAACACTGCATGTTCACTCCGATGTCGCGATGTGCCAATTCGCCAGTACTCCTATATGTATATATCCATGCATCTTCGTCACATAAACCGGCCCGGCCTACGGATCAATGCCTGTAGTAGAGTGTCATTTATTCCTTGTTCAAGTGGAATATCGAAAAGCGGTGAAACGACCTGCCTGATCAAGCGGAAATGTAACTTGCATGCGCGCATAAGGCGTAATACACACTCTCGCCGTCGATCGTCACTGCCGTTTCGTCATGATCACATTGACGCCTGGCTATGCTTCGTTTGCTGCTCCCGTCCAACTCCAATTAATCAGGCCATGAAGTGAGCAGCTGGCATGCTGGCAGCCTAACGCGTAGGCTTTCTTGCATTGCATACTCAACTCACGTTCACTCGCCAAAAAAAAAAAAAAAATCCAAGCGAGTCAATCATATGCCTTTTGAAGTAGATCGATAGGAATGGCTCCGATATACTACCTCTGTATTTCTAGTTCTGGGCTAGCCAACATCAATTTTTTTTTTGAAAAAAGTAAGTTATAATATTGTTTATTGTGAGGAATTATTGAATAGTAAATACTCCCTCCGGCCATTAATGTTTGACGTGAAGTAACCAACGTCAAAAAAAAAATGGGGGGAATAATATTATATACTCGAAATTGCTACTACAACGAGACTGACTCTCTGGCTTAGAAAAAAAAGTGATATAACCTATAAGAAGTGTTTTTTTTAGCTTGGATATAGAATTCCAACGACTCAGCGAGTCCTCCGATCACCAAAGACTTTAAGAAGTGTTGACATAAAAGGTTTTTGAATAAATCACGGTTTGGAAAGTTTAACTCAAATAATCGACTCACAACAGTAATTCATCCAATGAAGTCGTCACAGCTAGCATGACTATGTCTTAATATTAATACCTACTACTGGATGTTCCATAATGTAGTTTTAGATAGTTGTATTTAAGACAGAATTAAGACCCTGTTTTTTCAGTTTGAGATTATTATAATCTAGATTATTGAGTATAATTAAAAGAAATAGGCAGATTATTGAAACAACTCATTTAATGATTTTTTTCGAGATTATTGAGTGAAAAATTACCCACCATACCATCCCACTTTTATTTTAGACTTGCAAACTCAATAATATATATAATATACAGACTCCAATAAGAAAGAAACAATCCACAACTTATTTTATAACAGATTATAACAAATTTGAGCAGAGCCTAAATATTGGTCAGGGTAGGCAGGTGCATGCAGAGGATCGAAGACGACGACGGCGACGAGCTAGGCACCAAATCAAGCTAGATAGAGGGAGCTAGATAGGGTCGCGCGCGGCTGCAAGAATTCGTCCAAATTCGGCTCACGGGAAAGAGAGCAAAGCACGATGGACGATGTGGACATACATACTGCCTCTCGCTGACATGTTGTAACCGCCGCGACGCGCTCGCTGCCGCGTGTTCCATTCATTCATTCCCCTCTTCCATCGCCGCCGCCTCTCTTCCCAATAAAAATAGGGTATAGATAGCTAGGTGCTAGGCCTAGGCGCTACCTTACCACCACCTTGGTTGCCTCCAGATCTGCGCAGCCGCCCGTGTTGCGTTCGCGGCTCGTTCGTTGCTACCAGCAAAACCCACCACCGCTAGCTTTAGCTGCACGTGTCGTGGTCGCGCGAGAGGCCATCGATCGACGGCGACGCAACTCGATCTGCAGCCGCGTGCGTGCCTCTGCTCGCAACTCGACAGGCGCGCGCCGCCGTCCCTCTCCGAGCTCCGGCTGCCTCCTCTCCTCCCCCGTTCATGTAAGTGCCTTTCCTCTTCTTCTACCTCTCGCCGACGAGAGTTCTGTTGCCCTGTTGGATCGGCGACGGCGAGGTGGCTGGCTGTACAATTTCGCGCCCACCCGATTCGATCCGTACCACCACAGGGCTCTCTCTGTGCCGTTTCTACGCGTCCCTTCTCCCTCCCTCCACCATGGGGTGGATTTGCACGCGTGCGTGCGTGCGCAATCAATGCGAAGGGATGGAGGGTGCTGGTGGTTAAACTAGTTTGCTGCCTTCCGTTTCCGTACTGCCCGTACTCGATCTCAATTCGGGAGCCGGAGCTGAGTGAGTCCCTCCCGTGATCAGGTTGGGATTGGGGGAAATCATCTTCAGGTGGCCAATTGAGCTCAATTCCGCCGTGAAATTTCTGCCGTTGGGGATTGTATATTAGGTTGGGTTGGAACATCGGGAGGGGTTGGGTTGCTCAAGGTTCCCAGCGAGCGGCTGAACCCAGTTGCTTCCATTTATGGGAAATAATTAGTAGTCATGAAGAGTTATGTCGAATTATTATGCTTTTCTGTTTGGTATTGAGTGATTATGCACTGTTCAAGAGTATAATTCCAATACTAGTAATTATAAACCAGCTGATGTGATGTTTATGGTTGACTTTGTTTTTCCACCTCTAATTTTGGGTATCAACAGTCCAACAGACGCACAAGTGTACAACTAGTGCATGATGAATCATAAGTACCATACTTATCTGAAAGCATTGAATATCACAGCTATTATGTGCAATATCCAAAGTAGATTTTATCATATGTCACCTCTTAGATGAATTTCCCCTATTTAATAAATGCAGGAAGCAGAGTAAAGAATATAACCTGCATTTACTCTGCTTCCTGACTTTAACAAATTATCTTCTACAGAGTAATCTAATCTAATCTTTACTTTCTTCAGTACAAGATGGCGATGATGGTGGACCCTCCTAATGGCATGGGAAACCAAGGGAAGCATTACTACACTATGTGGCAAACACTATTTGAGATTGACACCAAGTATGTGCCAATCAAACCCATCGGAAGAGGGGCTTATGGAATAGTCTGCTCCTCTATAAACCGTGAAACCAACGATAAAGTTGCGATAAAGAAGATAAACAATGTCTTTGACAACCGAGTGGATGCGCTGAGGACCCTACGGGAGCTGAAACTTCTTCGACACCTGCGCCATGAAAATGTTATTGCCTTGAAAGATATAATGATGCCAGTTCATAGAAGGAGCTTCAAAGATGTGTACTTAGTTTATGAACTCATGGACACAGACCTACATCAGATAATTAAATCATCTCAACCTCTTTCGAATGACCACTGCCAATATTTCCTTTTTCAGGTAAGGATCATATCATTGCTTTCATTCTTACTTTTTGTTTACTGCCTGTCCACATGTTAATTGTTCCAACACAAAGAAGGTTCCACCATGAAACATAATATTGCTTTGAATGTGATCTAGCTAGTGCACACTTGCATTAGACTTACCTGATTTACATACCATAATCTTTCTGCAAGTATGGCTTCAGTTTGCTTGTCAGTCCAATGAAAACATTGCAGCGCAATCTTTCCTTAATTTTGTTCTTCTTCTGTCTGATGAAGATACAAGTGGATCCATATCCATTTTTTATAGTACGGTCGTTGGAACATTTCCACTTTGACATTGATATATTTATACTTATATTCTTTAGTGCTTGTTGTTGTTTGTTGGATCGGGTCATGCTCTAATGCCTCCAATATATTCATTATTCTTTTAGATATCAGTTTCCATTTCTTGTAAGATTAACAGCGTTGAGACAAGTCAGTATTTGTTTATATTTTTTTTGAAATAATTTATCTCTGAACTTAGGCCTGAATTGGATAATGCAGCATTTGAAGATACTGTTCTGGACTGTGCAATTAGAGAAAAGGGAAGCCAAATCTGGCTTTTGGAACGGCAGTTTATGCAATACACTTTTTAATGTCGAGAATTTTCTTAGGGTGTCCTCTGCTTAAACTGGTTCCATATAGTGATATTGCCTAAGAGGTAGTACACAGAGTCAATTCAATGCGCTACATATTTGATTTCCAAGCCAAGGGAAGGTTTTAGGAAAGAACTTCCCTAGCTGAGACCTGGGAACTAGATATCCCCATGAAACCAAAGGCCCACCTGGACCATAGATTCAAAATCCAGAAATTATGAGAGGTTATAATGACACTAAATTTGTTGATATTGATTTGAAACTACTTCACAAGCTGTTGTATCATGTGTAATGATTGTGAAATGTGAACAGAAGTAGTTGATATTGATATGCCTGTTAGAAGCTTCTGGTAATGCTTCTATATGGTGTATTTGCTTATGTATACTGGAATAACATCATGAGAATTCAATGTTCTACAATTTGTATACACAAGGAGATTTGCATGAGGTTGGCATTTAAACTGCACATGCAAATTTTTTAAGGTAAGCTTCTTCACACAAAGTGAAGTTAAGACCTTGTAGCAGCACAAAAGCTCCCTAGTATTTAAAATTCTTTTGATTTGCTATTAGAGATCTTTACAGTTTCTGCTAATTCACTGTACAATTTTGAATCATATTATATTGATGCTTTATCACATTGCTTTTTATGGTGCAATTCGTTGACCATACATACTCGATTCTGTAGTATTTTTATGAGCCATAATAATTGAAATCTTCCTTTTGTCTTGATTGTAGCTACTTAGAGGTCTGAAGTACCTCCATTCAGCAGGGATACTCCATCGAGACCTGAAACCAGGAAACCTCCTGGTTAATGCGAACTGTGACCTGAAGATCTGTGACTTTGGCTTGGCTCGCACAAACAACACAAAAGGCCAATTTATGACTGAATACGTCGTCACTCGTTGGTATAGGGCTCCTGAGCTGCTGCTCTGCTGTGACAACTATGGAACCTCAATAGATGTCTGGTCTGTTGGCTGCATCTTTGCTGAGCTGCTTGGCCGCAAGCCAATATTTCCAGGAACCGAGTGCCTCAATCAGCTCAAGCTCATAGTTAACGTTCTTGGTACCATGAGTGAAGCGGACATTGAGTTCATTGACAACCCAAAGGCCCGCAAGTATATCAAGACCCTTCCATACACTCCCGGAATCCCCCTTGCTAGTATGTACCCACAAGCACATCCTCTTGCTATTGATCTGTTGCAGAAGATGCTCGTATTTGATCCTTCCAAAAGGATCAGTGTCACTGAAGCTCTAGAGCACCCTTACATGTCTCCACTGTATGATCCAAGTGCAAACCCTCCAGCTCAAGTGCCCATCGATCTCGACATCGACGAAAATCTTGGTGTGGACATGATCAGAGAGATGATGTGGCAGGAGATGCTCCACTACCACCCAGAGGTAGTTGCAGGAGTGAATATGTGACAGGCAGGAACGAACATGTGAAGGTGGTGTTCTACCCTAAGATCTTCACATGTTGGTTTTTTGTATAAATCTTATTGCGATTGCAGCGCCTATCAAGCTAAGCTATGGCGATGTCGCCCGGGTAACCTCTTATGTAAATATGTGCGAATAAGACAGAATCGTTCAGTTTTCTTCCTGTGGGTCTCTACCTGTAGTATATGGACTAATGTGTTGTATGAGTACGTGAAGCAGAATTCAGAATTATTAAGGCTTGTAACGTTAGATGCTGCTATATTACACTATAACGTGTCAACTTTCAAGTGGTCATGTTTCCATAAATTTGCTATGGCGAAACATGCTTTGCTAAGGATGGTTTGCAGTTCAGATCTGCAGTCTCAAAAGAGTTGTGTAGATCTGCAGTTTGCATAGTACTCCTGTCCAAAATGCCTAGTATACTCTGGTATAAAGCTCCCTACAATTTGCAATTAGTGATGCAATTCGTATTGTGGGAACTGCTAAAATATCTCAAATATACCTGGAACTCTGCAATTTATGTATGGTAATTACGGACTGAGTTCTCAGCAAACAGATAATCAATCCGAAGCTACTTTCAGTTAAAATAAAGCACACAAAGGTTCGATCTCTCACATGTGCGAAAACATTCATGGACGATGCCCAAAGTACAATTGAATTACACACATGACATGAGAGACAATGTGTGACACAGCCTAAGAATTTTATTGAAGTTGTGCATAGAGTGTGGAAGCCGTTACGACGCAGCAATCCACATTTGACCAACTTTTTCCTCAGAATGTCGTCCCGTTGAATCCCAAATTGGATCCCTGTGACGACAAAGCGATGAGTAAAAATTGCAGGATTAGCAAGCAGTTGCAATGGAATCAAGGAAAATTTGACTACAAGGAACCAGTGACCCTTGTGTCAGTGTCAAAATTTACTAGGAGTAAGCTGGAGTGGAAGGAGAAGTTAGAAGAGGGGGAAAAATTGGGGAAGAAACATTGAAACAAGATGCGAGCTGAAGAAAACAAGAAAAGATTGTACCTTGACATCGTCGAATTTGACGTAGAATCTGGACCTGCTGACGGAGAGCTTGGTCTCGAGGATCTCGGCGAGAGCGGCGCTCAGCTTGCCGTTGACCCCGGGTCCGATGCCGCCGATGGACATGAGCTCGCCGTAGGCCGCCGGCTCCTCGCTGGCCGCGAACGACATGGGCACAGACCCGTTGATCGACACCATGACGTACTGCTCCAAAAGAAGCAAAGCAATAATCATCAGCGGCTGTGGCACGGCGGCGGCGGCATTTCGTCGAGCAGGTGGTGGGCGCTTACGGATTCGGGCTTGCCGATGATCTTGGCAAGCGCCTTGGAGCAGTCCTTGATGATGTCGGCGGCGACGACGGCGTCCACCGGGACGTTCGTGGTCAGGCTCAGCTGCGGCATCGTGGCGGCGGCACGCGCGTTGCCGGCGTCGCTCTGATTCCCCTCTCCTCCGCCTTGGCTGCTTCTTGGGTGGTGGTGGAGAGGCGGAGAATGGAAAGGATAGCAACTGTAGAAGAAGAGGACGGAATCGAAGAATTATTGGAGAGAGGACGGCCCAATAAATCCATACGTACGTAGTGATAGCGTCGGCCCAAAACTTCCGGCCCACGTAGTGAGAGCGTCGGCCCAAAACTTCTGGCCCAGGTGTACTTTTGTAAAAAAATCTTCCTATCTAGGGGGTTTACTGTAAAAATCTGTATCTCCTTCGCCTCGCTCGCGCAATTCGTCGAACACCATGGCGGCGGCCGCGCCCGACGCCGCCAAGCTCGAATCGCTTCCTATTTCTTCCGATGAATAATTAGCTCCTCCCATCAGCAATCCGCATCCGCAGTCTGTGCAGGTATCAATAGGGGAATCTATGGCCTTCATCGATGCACATCCATCTCCTTCATTTCAAGGTGCATAGTTCATCTGCATCGCGTTTCTTGTGCTAATGTCGATTCGGTGCTCTGATTCGGGATGCTGGTTAAAATTACGGAAAATTTGTGACTACATATTTAGCTAGGATTAGTAACACAAGCTAGTTTTGCTTACTGAATGAATACTGAATGCTAACAGTCCAATTTGTTTGGTATGCTTGTTGCTCCTACTTTTCAGGTACTACATAGTTGCTCAACAAATTTGTCTGACTAGCTTGCTTTCAGCAATAATTGAGTAGGTGCATCTGCCTGCTCATTGATGCGCAAACGCTCGCGTTGCAATGCTGGTTTGTTTAGCTGTCCAGGTTCTAAAACTTGTAATCCTTCCGGGAAATAAAAACTTGTTACTTCTGTTCATACCGCAACTATTAATTTTAAGTTGTTCCCTGATGTTCATTGTGCCAATTCTCTGAAAAAGTCTTACCAGCGGTACAATTATCAAGAGAAATTCACTGATGTGGATCTTTGCCTTCCAGTTATCTTGGAATTTCTTTCATCATTGAGGGGTTAGGGTTGAAGGCCAATTTCCGGTGGAAGCTTGTTGAAGAGAAAACAGCCAAGAAACTTTTTAGTGGATGCCAAGGTAAGCTGTTGTCCATTGGTGGCAGGTCAGTACTCTCTACTGATACAGTCTAGCCTAATGATTGAATTGTTTCTTTATATTTGCATGCTTTCCTCGTTTAGGAATCCTAGAGGGGCCTTGAAGAGATCTAACTATTTTAAGGCTATATTTATATGGCAAGAATATGACTAACTGAATAAATACCATCTAATCAATTGGCCTCAAATTTGCTTACCTGAAGCAAGCCGGCAAGGAATCTGTCAGCAAATTCTGAAATAAAATGTTAAAGACAAACTCTTACCCAAACTCTCCACAAAAAGAAAGAAAGAAAAGAAACTCTGACCCAAACTGAAGCCAATCAAGGCTATTCATACTTTAGAAAAGATTTAATCGGTGTCAACCGTCAACTGTCAAATTATACATGCCAAAATTCTGAAATGAAAGCTAGTAGGATGGTACAGATTCTTGTGGTCAATGGAATGACAGTTCTCAAGCTTGTACAATTTCGTATTCACGAAAAGGTTGTAAAATTAGTCGCAAAAAAAAAAGGTTGTAAAATTTGACTTCCGCTAAAAAAAGTGTACTAACTGCGAATTTGTTCACCATGTTTCCACTAAAGGGCATGACTTGGTTAAGGTCTAGGAGGTTGCTGTGGCCTTGTGGGTTGTTGATTGATGTTTGGGACCTATTACAGTTGCTATCTGTTGCTGACCTTGTGGACCTGTGCTATATACACTATGGTTGTGACTTGTGACTACTAACGGACACGGGAGTAATTAGGAAATGGGCTGCAGAACTGCCTTCGGAGATCAAGGCCTTCTGATGGCATAAATATAATCATAATTAATATTCTCAGGACAGATAATAGTGAAAAATATTGAGCACCATGGCGGCTACGCGACTGACAAAAACGTAACCTCCAAGAGGTGTGGACTGATGGATCATTCAGATTCGTTGGTTCATCCTGCCTGAATTTGTTAATCTCAGCAGCAGCCGGCGTACCACATCATTCGCTGGTGGAAAAGAATATTCAACGGAAGAAATGAGTCCCTTCTGTTTTGTTATATTCATGATTGTTTCCATGATCATTTGCCGAGTAAGGTTAACTGAATGGAGACACCAAACCATGAACCCATCAGGGGGCCAGGGGGGGAGCAGGAGAAGACACCAGGCATTAGGCAACAACCAAAACATAAACAATCAATAAGCCAATCAATGTCAATACAATAGTACGAGCATTACTCAAATCTTAATCTAAATGGATGTCCCTGTCACGCTAAACTGCAATTCTGAAAAAACCACGGCGTATATTACTAGCACTCATATATATATATATATATGACACCCAAATGGGACACCATAGAGTACGGCCTTCAAGGTATGAAATACATAAATTTAGTTTATATTTTTGAAAATTTGAAACTTGTAAGTATATACCTAGTCATAATAATGAATTCAAAATCCATACCTACCAATAAAACATCTCAAATTCAAATATATTTGAGTATAAAGATCACATACCCAAAATAATTATATGTATATATGTTGCATACCCACAATCAAAATTTAACCAAACATGATATGTACTAGTTCAACTTTAATTCAAACTTGTTTGAACTAGTTAGTAAACAAATTAATATTCATACTCAAAAAGTTTCAAAACTTTTCATATTCATTTAAACATAGTTTAAACTCAATTCCAATCTT
>CM002484.1:19683353-19710953 GCA_000325765.3 Leersia perrieri
ATATATATATTTAGGATGGGATATGATTAATCCTAACCCAACGAATCTATAGTTATGTCCAGATTTATTATACCGGGATATATCACATTCAATTTAGAATGTTTATATTGTTAGACAGATAAAGTACCATTTTTTCCTTTGCTTTTTCCACGCTGTGACGAAGCATTCTTTGATCTAATTACGTCCCGTTCCATGTCATCTGTTAGATTATCTAAAAATTTTCCTCTGTTAGCAGCAGCACTAGTACGGCCAAAGCATCTTTCAGAAGAGTGAGACGGTGTGGTCACGGTCAGTCACACGTACTACGTGTGACCGTGAGAGCCAGCCAGCCAGTGAGACAGACCAAACTTGCAGTGAACAAAGTCGCACACGTGTATCTCCATACCCTTGGACCAGAAGCACACATGTATGAAGGGGTGATGCTAACTTCTCCTGCTACTCCTGCGTGAAGTGAGAGTGTGGAGGACGGTAGAGAGTGAAGAAATGTTGTGCCCTAGTGGGACCCACATGGAAGGGAGAAAGAAATGTTGTGAGGGTGGGGTCCACATGGAAGGGACGGTGTGTGTTTTGTGACAATGACAACTGAAAGAGAAATTTGTCCCTTCCTATGGGCAGTAGTAAGTGGGGCGTCTTCAGAGGCATTGGCTGGCTCCCCATTCTTTGGCTGCTTCTTCCACTGATTTCTCCTACGGACTCTAGAACCCTTTCTTCCTCTAGATTCTGGAGGTCTTAAACCTCTTTGAGTTTTAATCCTTGAAGTAACTCTTTTTTTGTGGTTGCTGAATCTTGAAAATTTAGGATCCAATGGTTAGGAGATTTTTACCTGCGTTGCTGGCTTCAGAGTTTGTAAAGTTGTAACCGCATGCGTTACAAATTTTGCTCTGTTTTCTCCGCTGATTTATCAGTACAACCAGGCTTCACCTGTTTTTTCTCTAGCTGTGTCCATGTCCATGAGACCATGAGCTGTTTTGTCTGATTTCTTCCAAGAAAACAAAGGTTACAGCTTGCTACTAGTGCATTACTCTAGGTTGTGTTTCCTTTTTGTGCTCCTCTCGTGTGCTGAAAGCCTGATTAAACTGAACCTGTTCTTGTGTGCTGAAAGCCTGATTAAACTGAACCTCCAACAAAAGCAAATGGCGAAGCGTGGGCTCTTGATTACTTTTTGAGTTTGCCCATTCGCCGAGGTTGGTAGTGGTGAACTGGTTGGTGTCGTTGATGCTTGCAGGGCTCCTTAATTAATCGCCTTTTCCCAAGATTGCGTTTTTATTTTCTCTTTTGCCTGCTCTTTTTTTCTCTCTCTCTCTCTCTTCTCTTCTCCGGCTTCTAGGTAGCAGAGCAGCTGCTGCAGCAGCGGCAGCCACTGTCTTTCTCAACAAGAAAATCCTCGATTTCCACGCGCGCTTTGGCCGCTTTCTTTCTTCACCTTTCCTTTCATCTCCTCTTCCGCTGGTTTTTGTGGTATTTGGGGGGTTTTGGGGTTTGCACTAGATGCGTCTCTTCGATTTCCTCTACTTTTCTTGACTTTTCTCGTGATGTTGGATTGGTGTTCTTCGATTTGATCTATCAAATCGCAATCTTTTTATTGTTTGGGGAAAAAAGTTGCGATCTTTGGCGCGTCCGTCCATCGATGGCGTCGTCGTGTATCCCCACCGGCCTCCGGCTGGACATGGCGGCGGCGGCGGCCGCCGCCGCCCACTCGTCGGCGTCGTCGACGCTGTCAGAGGCGTCGAACTCGTCATCGTCGGTGGCGTCGCTGTCGCTGAAACGGGCGCGGACGCCGAGGAAGAGGCCGAACCAGACTTACAACGAGGCGGCGGCGCTGCTCGCGTCGATGTACCCCACCGTCTTCCCCGTCGCCGGCAAGACGGCGCCGCCGCGGCTGCTCGGCCTCGCCTCCGCCCTCGCCGACGACCCGTCCTCCTCCGACCTCCTCCCTCCGTTCCCCGTCCCCGTCCTCATCCCCGGCGGCGGCGCCGGCGCGTACCTCCTCCGCGACACGCCGCCGCCGGCGACGCCGCGGTGCGCCGCCGTCGCCCACGTCAAGGGCTGTTCCTCGCCGGCGCCGGTCAGCAGCGTGTTCCGGGAGTTCCGTGACGCAGCGCCGTCGCCCGGAACACCCGATGCAGACGCCGGCGACGACCTTGGGGAGCTTGACTTCGAAGACGAGGACGGATTCGACGCCGACTCGTTTCTCGCCGTCGATGATGGCGCGGCTGAGGGGATTGATAGCATCATGGGGAAACTCACCATGGAGAAGAACTCAGCGACTGCGTCCCGCAATGACGCCGTCTTGTCAAGCGCCGCCGTGCACCCATATCTCAGAAGCCTCATGGTGCTTGGTCTCGGATTCCGGCAACGCCGGGCGAGCACTGATCAAGCACTGAAGCGGCATGATGATCGGAGTGATTGGTGGATGTGCCCTGCCATACCAGTGAAGGACATTGCGCCGCCTCCTGCAACATCGGTGGCTGTGATGCCACCATTGCCGGTGTCGGATAAGAAGAAGAAGAGTAAGAAGAAGTCACTGAAGGAAATGGAAAGGGAGAATAGCATTGCTGTGGTTGGTCAATGTAAATTTGGTGATGAGGGAGCTCTGGGGTTTGATCATGGTGATGCCGGAATTTCAGCGCTGAAGGATCCAAAGATAGGATTGGGCCTGAATCTGAACACTGAGGAGGTGCTGAAGGCTTGGTGTGACAGAGGATCCGTTTTCGCTGGCAGTGATGCGCTTGAATCACCAAGGTCCTCCGCTGATTTTCATGTAAGGCTTTCTAGCTCGTTTAAATGAAATCTCTTTCAGATGAGAAGATCTGTTCAATTATATGTTAGCAGTTCAGAATTATGTTTGTTACAGCTTGGTTTAACAAAACTGTAGTTCAGAATTATAAGTACTTCTGACCTGCTTAAAGGAAATTTCTTTCAGATGATAAGATAAAATCCTGATCTGTGGTATTTTACCTTCATACAGGGTTATGATTTTACAAATTGGTTTGTTAAAACTTTAGACTTTCATGTGGCATATGTAGCACAATTGCTTGAAAGACCTTGAGTCTATTGTGGTCTAGTACTCTAGTGTACTCCATTTATGATGAGCTGCCTTCTGGTTTGTATTACTCTATTTGGGTCAGGACTACATTTACTTTTGAATCAAGCCAGCAGTTCTATAATGTACTCTGTACCAGAATTTTGTCTCAATACATTTCCTAGGAAAAGGGGATCATATATTGATATTGTTATATCGTCATTCCCATCATCCTATCTGTATCTAATTTCAATCTTGACTTATCCTTGATAATTGTAATGTTCACTGTCAACATTTTCAAAATGGATTATAAATACCACAATATGAAACTTCATAATGGTCTCATTTGCAGTGAAATTTTTCAAAGCTGTCTATAAATAGAACACAAAACTTTAGTGCATACTACACTTAGGTTCTTGTATGGCTCTTTTATTTTTTATACTATGTCTGAAGTTAATCTTTTTTCCAGTGGTCTGTATCATCAAGGCTCATGTGCAGTTTAGAACTAACCACTGAAAATATTTTGAACTAGGAAAGGCCATGACAGAAATAAAAAATTTCCCCTCTATCATGGGAACCTATCAAGACTCCTAATGTTTCCTTATGTCAAATGGACTCTTGGCCTGACTGCTATTTCCTGATTTTGATGAACATATTCTGATCATAAATTGCAGTGTCATTGTAAAGATAATCGCTGGGTTCATCTTTTACTGAATAGTAATACTGCTGTTACTGACAAATTTTGCCTTTTTTTATTGCAGGCTAAACTTGCGGACATTGACCTATTTTTAGACAATAGTACTAGTGGCGTTATCCGGGAAGGCAGCGTATTGAAAATGCGGCACAAGCAGAAGCAGTGCACTCCCCTCCTCTCCAATAAAACCCGGTACCAATCAAGGAAGGTGAATGCCGAATGTCGGCCTCGGGTCAAGGCAAGTTGTAGAACTCATTCGTGTGCGGTCAATTTATGCAAGTCAATATGATAGCTGTTTGAAACCGATACCACAATATTTGTTCCCCATCTATCTAAAGTTTCTAAAGTATTTTCTGTGTTTTTGGTTCTTTGCAGGGGAAGTATGTCAGCCAGGCTTCTCTTCTTCAACAACTCTCAGAGAAAGAGAGCTAGAGAAAGATAAAAGTCCTCCTATGGACATTTTGGGGGTTTCACTCTGCCCCTCCTAAAGAGAAGCAAGTGTGCTTTTCTCTTTTCATTTCTGCACTTTAATCATGTAAAGGGTAGAGAGTCTGTAGAGTGGCATGTTGCCATTGGGATCAGATAATCGTTGTCAAGTTCTCCAGTTAAAAATGATGAGGTTATCACCACTAGTTAAAAATGATGGAGTACATCATCATGGCAGGTGTTTTCTATTCTGTCCTTTCATCTTATTAAACTCTCGAAAGCAAAAGAACAACAGGAAAAAACATGGAGAAATGATGACCTGGAATTTGTTAACCATGCGTTCATGGCGCCTGCAAACTGTCAGAGAGTAGAAGCTACTGAAATATTTTGCTTCTTCTGATGCTCTAAAATCGTCGAGTGAAGTAGTTTCAACTATGCCTGAATCTGGAAAGTTTCAGGGGTCTATATTCAGAGATTCCCGGAATCAAAATCTGCTCTCAAGTTAACTGAAGTCACACCATGAGAAAACCTCAAATGGCTTGGCAGGCTTGGGAATGTTTCAGGATTTCAGCTTGAAAGGAACCAAAATGCTGTAGGGTGAAAATGCGGCAGGCTTGGGAATGTTTCAGGTTTTCAGCTTGAAAGGAACCAAAATGCTGTAGGGTGTGGTTGGTGAAAATTCTGTGCGGTTGTGCCTACCCAATTTTAGTGAAATCTTGAGCTTTGGCCAATTTTAAGATATCTTTAGGACGACCAAAAAAAAGAATTAACTCTCTCCAGTCATTTGACATTTAGAACAAGTTTGATCAAACGTTTAAAGCTTGAACCGTTAATAATTTCTCAATTGCTACTAGTAGTAGGTATCAAAACAAAAACAATGATGTGCAGATTTGCTTTGAAAAATACAGTCATAAGTAAACCTGTTAGAATTTAAATTCTCATTCTAATTAATTTTTTTTGGTCAGTTCTTTCAAGCTTTAAACAATGACATTTGTTCTTTGGTTTTTAAAGAACTGGCATTTTACAATTCTATTTGGTTCTAATTAATTTTTTTTAAAACCAAATATTTATAACCTGATGGAGTAAAAAAAACTGGCTGAATGGTAGAATTGTATGAAAACTAATTGATTCATCTGGAAAAAATTCTGTAAAACAAAAAAACTGATTCATGGCCATTTATGCGTCCACGCCGCCGCATGGGAGCCGAAGACGGCGACGGCAGTGATGAGATGAGTCTCGTGGTGGCACAGCCGCCGAGACGATAGCCAAAAAAAGCGCAACCCAAACCCAAGATGTATTCTGATTCCCCTTCCGAATTTTAACCCCAATTTCCATTTTCCGCCACCAAACGAACCACCACCCCACAAAAAGGGAAAAAAGCCGCCGCCTTTTTTCCCCTCTGATCCGGTGATCCCCGCCGGCGGAGATGGCCGCCCTTCGCCTCCCTTCTCCGCCGCCGACGCCGACTGCCAAGTGGGCCCTGCCGCCGCCGTCGCGAGCCTCCTCC
Source organism: Leersia perrieri (assembly GCA_000325765.3). Lineage (NCBI taxonomy): Eukaryota > Viridiplantae > Streptophyta > Magnoliopsida > Poales > Poaceae > Leersia > Leersia perrieri. Next base: position 19,689,003 of record CM002484.1, read on the forward strand.
GCCCGGTGGGCCCATTCCTCCCACCGCCGGACAGCCGTGGCGGCGCGGCGGGGCTCGCCGGAGGGGGAGGAGCCGCCGGTGAGGACGCTGCTGATCGACAACTACGACAGCTACACCTACAACATCTTCCAGGAGCTCTCCGTCGTCAACGGCGGTGAGCCATCCATCCATCTATGGCGCTGTTCCTCACTTCTTGCGCAGCTTTTTCACCATTCATGGCGGAATTTTGTGGTTGGTTGCAGTGCCGCCGGTGGTGGTGCGCAACGACGAGTGGACATGGAGGGAGGTGTACAGGTTGGTGTACAAGGAGAGGGTATTCGACAATATCGTCATCTCTCCTGGTCCTGGATCTCCGGCCTGTCCTAGTGACATAGGTGAGCATACAAAACATCTCTCTACTTCAGTTCAGTACTTGAATATACTGTGGTAGAAGTAAAAATTGGTGCTTGTATATCGTCAGTTTTATGTTTGTTTCTGTACTGCAGGTATATGCTTGCGCATACTTTGCGAGTGTGGAGATATTCCCATCCTTGGTGTCTGCCTTGGCCACCAGGTTGGTTCCATTTCTGTGTGTTGTCCTTGTGAACTCATGGATCGGTGGTTAGTAGTGTAAAATGGAAAATTCATGGACAATTTGGTGGTAGATTGACCTGGAATGGTTGGTTTGTTTGATCATTGCAGGCTCTAGGATTTGTCCATGGTGCTAAAATCGTCCACGCTCCTGAAGCTATACATGGGCGGCTTAGGTAAGGCCTTGTACATGATAATTTATACTTTCAGCTTTCTGATTTGTACAGCCTTTTTTTTCTGTCATGCGTGGTTACTATGGGTTAGCGTGTATCATGATCATCTAGGTTCTAGGTGCTCTTTCAGTTAATACATGTTTTGACCTTGACATTCCACTTCTTATGTCAGTGAACTTGAACACAATGGTTGCTACCTCTTTAATCAAATTCCATCAGGTATAAATTCTGGATTCAAGGTTAGTGTACCATTTATGTTGCTAGCCATAATTTTGTGGTTTCAGCCTGCTTTTCTATATGCGTGGCAAAGAGCACTCCACTCACTGTTGTTATGTTTCAGGTAGTGCGTTACCACTCACTTGTAATAGAAGCAGACTCTCTATCTGAGGATCTTGAGTCAATAGCATGGACTGCTTCTCCAAAAATGCTCTCATACCTTGAAAGCGATAAGCCTGATATAACTAGCAGTACCTTCTGGGGATCATTGGATAACTTACTCATAACAAACCTGTCAGAGTGCAGTACCAGTGATGGAAAAGTACCCAGCATAAACAACGCAAGTGAGGTAGATGGTTACAGGGTTCTCATGGGCGTCAGGCACTGTACCAGGCCTCACTATGGAGTGCAGGTATCCTGTCTATATCTCTACAATGTTTTCTCTTAAATTTGTTCAGTATTCTTATTTTGATTGCCTTTAAATCCAGTTTCACCCCGAGAGTGTTGCTACTCATTATGGAAGACAGATATTTCAAAATTTCAAGAAGATAACAACTGAATATGGATTACAGACACCATCCCCTCAGGAAAGAAAGGTTCACAGTATTGGTAAACTGGAAAGATCTCAAGTACTATATTTTTTGAAGACTACAAGCACTATATGTAAATAAGTATTTTCCACTCATCTCCTTTAGACTCCACCTAATTGACTTTCTTATTGTACTACAGATCAGTTCTGCAGATCTCGTGAACTTTGTTGCAAATGATTTGTTACATTCAGAAAGGCTGAAACTTTGGGATTCTGTTGGGACTTATGCTCTTTCAAAACGAAGCAGTGGGGCCAAATCCTTACGGTTGCGATGGAAGAAGATTGATAACTTGGTCAGTCGCATAGGTTGCTCTGAGAACATTTTTTCAGTACTTTTTGGCCATCACATCGCTGAAGATACATTTTGGTTGGATAGCTCATCAGTTGATCAGGTGCTAAGTCAGCTAGCTCTTAATATCATCACGTTCTTTCCTGTATAGATTTCATCTGATGCTAAACGAATACTGAAGGGATATGTTTTGATATATTAACAGCAATTACTGGATGGTCATGAACTTGTGGAACTTCATTGCAAAGAAAAAAAATGCATTCCCCTGATCCAATTTACTTATTTTCTTAATTTTGACTGCAGAAATGAAATGGGATAAATTTATTGATGATAATAGTTTTTTTATGGGCATGAATTAAGTTGGTTTAAAATAGTGCCTAGTTGACTGTGAGAGTAAAAAATAGTGCCTAGTTGACTGTGAGAGTAGGAAATGTGTAAATATTACCATTATTAGCCTGTCATTTTCTCTCCTCATGAAGTTGGAGGTGGTGCATCCACTTCTATGAGCTGAGAGAATTTTTTTTTTGTTCCAAGTTGTAACTTGTGCTACTTGCAGAATAGGGCACGTTTTTCATTCATGGGTGGCAAGGGCGGGCCTCTTTGGAAGCAAATGACGTTTCACCTCTCCAATCAACGGTAGGAAGGCACTTTCTTGGAACAGAGGAAAATAATTTTAACACTATGTATGCATGTAAACCTTCATGTTGTTTCTGATTTCTCATATTCTGTTCCAGAGCCAATTGTGGAGGAAACCTTACTATTCGAGATTCTCATGGATGTACTAACCGAAACTTTCTCAAGGATGGTTTCTTGGATTTCCTTGACAAGGTATAGGTTGAAAACTAAGTATCCTAGACATCGAACTTCACATTTTACTCTAACCTTGTATGCTGCTAATATATTTCAACTATGTAGTTACATTCATTGTGCTGGGCATAAATAAGAACTTTTATGTCATTTAGAAGTAGGAGACCAACTGTTGTGCTGTAAGAAGCTATATTCAATTATGTAGTCAGATTCATTTTGCTAGTAGGAGACCAAGTTGTGCTATAAGAAAGTGTGTTATAGAAGATCGAATCAGTGCAAAAGACTTATCAGCACTATAGGAACCTCCTCAGTCCATTCAACCAAGGGGAGTAAATTTAAACCAATATGTTATGTACACGTTTCCCAGCACGGCGAGGTGCTTGACTATTATTGGAAATACGCGATTTTTTTTTGTTCCTGTCAACTTAGTATAATTGTATTGTGCACATTGCCCTATCCTTGCGCTTATGAGCAACGGACGCTAGCTAGCTGTATGTGTCTGTGTGTTTGTATTGTTTAAAGCTGTATAATTCTAACTAATATACTCTACAGGAGATGCAATCCATTCAATACAATGAAAAGGATTATGAAGGACTCCCATTTGACTTCCATGGTGGATTTGTTGGATACATAGGGTATGCAGATTTGCTTTTGCAGTCCAAATTCTCTTTTGTTACTTGTTGGGTATCTACTACCAATGGATGGTTAATTGGTTATTATATGTTGAACTCTCTTGTTTTATCCACAGAATGATTACTTTTTAAAATTAGCATGTCATTGTTTTTCATGGAACATATGAATGGTTTGTTAATCCCTGTGTACTTTTATAGGGACTTGCTTATATTTGGCATAGTCCGCAGAATTAAATTTGACCATTAAGTTATAAAAAATTTATTGTTCATCGCTACAAAACCAGCAATGTATGAAAACGCTGTGATACATGAATCTATCACGATAGGCCTATTAAACGACTTAATGTATAATCTGATTATTGTTGGTCAAAACATAGTTAGTCTGAAATTTTTTTTAATACACATGCTTTATTTTATGTGGATGGATGGAGTACCATATTCTTTTTTTTTTTCTCAACCTGCGCTCATTCACATGGTTGATTATGTTCTTTTTTATTTTTTGTCTTACTTGGTTTTCATTACATTTCCCACCTGTACCAGGTATGGTCTGAAAGTTGAATGTGATGCATCATCTAACAATGCAAAATCAAGTACCCCTGATGCATGCTTCTTCTTTGCTGATAACCTAGTTGTAGTTGATCATAGCAATGGGGATGTGTATCTTTTATCACTACATGATGAATATTCTTCCAGTAATGGAGATGGGGATTGCCAAAACTCAATACATAGTTCATGGTTAACGAATACTGAGAAGAAGCTTCTGAGGATGGATGCGATGGCCCCAAGATTACCGATCAATGGGAGCTCATTTACCAGATCATCCAGTGTGAATAAGCAAGGATTTGTCATTGAGAAATCAAAAGAGGAATACATCAGAGATGTGCAGAGTTGCCTGGATTACATAAAAGATGGAGAAAGCTATGAATTGTGCTTAACTACTCAGATGAATCGAAGAACAGACTATATGAATGCTTTGAAACTCTACCTAAAATTGCGAAAGCAAAATCCAGCCCCTTATGCAGCCTGGCTTAACTTCTCTTCAGAAAACTTGAGTATATGTTGCTCTTCTCCTGAAAGGTTTCTGCGATTAGACCGAAATGCAATTTTGGAGGCAAAACCAATCAAAGGTACTATAGCACGGGGCAGAACACAAGAAGAAGACGAATGCCTACGCTTGCAGTTGAAATACAGGCAAGTATCTGACAGATACTTCTTTCACTATTCAAACATTATGAATTTGGTTTTAACATTTCTCATAATACTGATGTTCTCTTATGTGTTCAACAGTGAAAAAGATCAAGCTGAGAACTTGATGATTGTTGACCTCCTGAGAAACGACCTTGGTAAGGTTTGTGAACCTGGGAGCGTGCATGTTCCTCGTCTCATGGATGTGGAATCATATAAGACTGTACATACAATGGTCAGTACCATTCGTGGAACTAAAATGTCGAACCTAAGCCCTGTCGATTGTGTGAAGGCTGCCTTCCCAGGAGGTTCGATGACTGGGGCCCCGAAAGTCAGATCCATGGAGATTCTTGATTCACTTGAAACTAGTCCAAGAGGAATATACTCAGGATCAATTGGATTCTTTTCGTATAACAAGACGTTTGATTTGAATATCGTGATCAGAACAGTTGTCCTGCACAATGGAGAAGCTTCAATTGGGGCAGGTGGGGCTATTGTAGCATTGTCAGATCCAGAAGCAGAGTACAATGAGATGCTTCTTAAAGCAAAAGCTCCAACAAAGGTGGTTGAAGAGTGTAGTCAACAAATGTACAGCCCGGATCGTTGGGATTCAATGCAAACAACCATAAGTTAGAATGGAGGGATAAATGGAGTCTTCTTATGAAAACACAACCAGCAATACAAGGTTTGGTATTCAATCACCATCAGTTAGATCTGACAAATTTGATCTCCACTGTTGGTGCACATATTAATGGCTAAACTACAAGGCAGCCTGTCCAAAAGCGCATACAGGAACCTGTTCTACAATTGAAAACTGCAAAAACAACCTATAGCTGAAAGAAAGGTGCTTGTGCCAAGGAGTTGAAAAGCATATTGGAGCCAAATTCATGGTTTCTTATACAGAGTAGTGCTAGGTTAGATTATTGCTGACATGATTTATCCAGAAAACAACAGTGCATATGATTTTATTTATTGATTTATTCCCCTATGTGGTGATTGCACTGTGTAATAATAATAAACTGATAAAAGAAACACATGCCGAAATGTATTTAATAGCAGATTCATATATATGCTTTCTGTTGTCATGCATTGGCAAAACTGCACAGGCCTCGCCTGAATGAATATACATCTCCGAATTTTACCATGTAACTGTTTATCAAAACATGTACTAGAATTTGACCCTTCTGGTGATTGTCTAATCTTTATCGTGAGATTTGAGAGCAAGATGGCTGTTTGCTAATGGCAGCATTTGGTTGAACAATGCCAGTTGCCTGGCATGAGCACTGAACTGAAGAAATCGTCAAGGATTGCTGAACGGAAGAAATCGTCAAGGTTGCAGGTTTGCAATTTTCAACTGCTTCCAATCCCAATTCCAAATTCCAATGGGGGAGGCCGGCTGGGCACCATAATGCCATATTAGTGTTAATGAAACAATTGCGCACGTCGCATTATTGGATTGTGTCGTGCCATCATCCCAGAATGTTTCTCAAGTGCAAACCCACCCCTTTACGATTCGAAATTCTGCTTAGCCTTTTATCTTCCATCGATCTTTTTTTTTTAAGATAATGTATTACCCGCCCTTAACTTCGAATGAAGCTATAGCTAGTAAAAAAACATTTTAACATTTATATTTCATGATATAAGATTCGGTCAACCATTTAACCATTGACATCACTTACTAGTGGAATACTTCTCAAATGTCTAGTTTGTTAAAAAGATAATAATATGATATGTTCGCTTTGAAAAGTACTTACTATCCCTATGCAATTTTTTTTTTTGAAAATACTATCCCTATGTAATTAAAACCTTGTTAAGGTGCATACAATCAGAAACATTTATATTTAGGGAAGGAGCTAGTACCGTAAAATCATGAACAATTATAAATTTGTTAATAATTGAAGTTCCAAAATTATGATTGAACGTTGGTGTAAATGTCAAATATTTCTTTACTAAAGCCTGAAGGGAGTATTCTTGAATCTCGAAGTCTTCCATTTCTATGTTCTGTAAAAAAACCTAAAGGTGAGGGGCTTTTGTGTGATTCTGCACACAGGAGAAATACACACAGAGCCGAAAAATTTAAAAATCTCGCCACTCGCTCGCCACGAGCCCACGACTCCACCTCTTCTTCTTTTTCTTCCTCCGACTCCGACGACCACCACCGCACACCGGCGATCGCCGGCGGCAGCGGCGGCGGAGGCGAAGACGATGGGGACGACGTCAGTGCAGAAGAGCTGGCGCAAGGCGTGCGGCGCGATCAAGGACTCGACCACCGTGGGGATCGCCCGGGCCCACTCCAAGGACCTCGACGTCGCCGTCGTCAAGGCCACCAACCACCTCGAACGCCCCCCCAAGGATCGCCACCTCACCAGTATCATCGCGTTCCCCTTCTCCCTCTTGCAATTTGCAATTAATCTCGTGCTGATCGACTTCGCCGCGGCCGCCACGCGCAGAGATCATCGCCGCCGCGTCCTGCGCACGGCCGCTGGCCGACGTGTCCTACTGCGTCCACGCCCTCGCGCGACGCCTCTCCAAGACCAGCAACTGGGTGGTACGCCGCCATCTTCTCATCGAGTTGCTTCCATTGAATGATCTGATGATGGGATGGATGGATGCAGGTGGCGCTGAAGACGCTGGTGGTGATACACAGGGCGATGTCCAGCTTCAAGGACGACTCCACCCCACAAGGTCAGCACAGCTCCCGACTCGAAATTTCCCAAATTTTCTGTAAATTTGGACCCCAACCTATGAAACTACTGCTATTTCGTTCGATAAATCCCTCTCTCTCTCTTTTTTAATTTAACAAATTTTGATAAAACTCGGTCAAAATTAATTCAAGTTTCAAATTATTTTGGTTCCGAAATGTCCGGGATATTCAAATTTGCCCCCAGTAGAATTTTGCACCGTTCGATGATTTCGGTTCCCACAGCGTTGATGCTGTGCTGTTGGATGATTTGGAAAGAGCGCAACGCTAGAATTTTTGACAAGAGGTTCAAGTCAGCATCTAATCTAACAGCAGACTTCAAAGAGGAGATAGAAGTTTGGAAGTGTGCAGGAATCTTTCATGTAAATAGTGCATAGTAGCAGTTTTTTTTCTCTTTTCACTCGGTGTAATTTCGCTTATGCGAGACTAGTCTTTCATAGACTCGACAGCGTCCTGTCGTGAACTTGTACCGTGTTTTACTCCTATAAAATCTTAATACAATTGGTCGCCGAACGTTTCGGCCGACACGGCTAAAAAAAAAGAATTTTGCACCAAAATTGTAGCCCTGGATCCTAACTACAAAAATATAATCTGAATTCCTGCCTGGAACTGAAATGGATTAACTAAATTAACACATACATTTATGATGAATTCAAATAGATCGATAAGTTTGTCACTGATCATTCTCATGTCGTCGTGATTGGAAATTGCAATTTGCTCAGCATGGGATTGCTCGGCGTGGGTGCGCACCTATGCGCTCTTCTTGGAGGAGAGGCTCGAATGCTTCAGAGTTCTAAGATACGACATTGAAGCAGAGCGTCTGAGACCAGCAGAGGGAGCCCCAAAGGTTTGTGATTGTTGTGGCTTCTACATTGCAGGGAATGATTTCAGTGGTGACATTTCTGCATGAATTATCTTGTTTCTTTTGATGTTTGTTTGTTACATTTGGTGATGAGTTTGTAACTGAAATATGATTTTTCAGGGTCAGAGTAGAAGTAGAAGCTTAGGTAAGGATGAGCTCTTGGAGCAGCTGCCTGCACTGCAGCAGCTGCTCTACCGGCTAGTTGGCTGCCAGGTAGTATTCACATCAACTTTGTGGAATATCATCTTCTTGATCAAGATTAGTTTTGAGTCATTTTTACCAATGCTGTAACTGTGTGTGCAGCCTGAAGGAGCAGCATTTGGAAACTATCTTATACAGTATGCTTTAGCTCTGGTATGTCTGACCTCTGTTCTGATTTCTGAACTTCAGATAGTACCGTTGGTTGGAACCATTTATCTGATAGCTTTTGCATATGATGAATGACAATGAATGGGATTATTCAGGTGCTGAAGGAAAGTTTCAAGATTTATTGTGCAGTCAACGATGGAATCATTAATCTTGTCGAAATGGTAATTTGTCATTTACCTGTTTTCTGTTCTGTTGAATCATCAGTGGATCTACTAGCTTTCATCCTGACCAAATTAAATTTCTGAACTAAGTGCAGTTCTTCGACATGACGAAAATTGATGCTGTCAAAGCTTTCGACATCTACAGAAGAACAGGACATCTGGTACGCATAATCATAGCGTGCTTTCGTTGTATCATATTCTATAGAGTTGCATGCATTTTGCTTTTCTTTACCTTCTCCAGAAATGTTTAGTTATGGAGAGCTAATGATCTTGAGAATATCAGGCGAAAAGCCTATCCGACTTCTACGATCTCTGCAGGGGTTTGGAACTCGCCAGGAACTTCCAATTTCCAGTCCTAAGAGAGGTAATTATCTTTACCTTAGCCTCTCGTTACTTTCTTTTCGCCACCGATAATTCTTATGGCAAACGCATCTTTTCTGTACTTTCTTCAGCCGCCATCATCATTTCTTGGAACAATGGAAGAGTACATCAGAGAAGCCCCTCGAACTGCTCCTGTTGCAAACAAGACCTTAGTGAGTCTCTAATCTATCTAATATCTGCGTAGTTGTTTTTTTGATCAATGCAATTCTCAGCTCAGAAGTTCACATGCTCTTTTTTACTTTAGAACAGATCAACTACTAGGTACTACTTATACAGTCTTTATAAACATTTACAATGTAATGTATTCATACTATTCTGTCTGTTACTTCTTTCACTATCTGTGGTTGGTAGATGCAAGCATGCATGTAAATTTAGAAAATTGAAAGTGGCTTGATGAAACTGTATAGGAATATCGGCAACTGGAGTTCATTCCTAGCCAGGAAGAAGAACCTCCTCAGCCGCTGCCTGAGGTGTTAGAAGAACCTGTTGTTGAGGAATTGCTATCTGAACCTGCAGAAGAGCCTCATCATCCTGCAGTTGAGGTTGATGATGAACCTGAACCTACCACAACCGCCGATTTATTGGTGAATACTTGCAATCTGACACTGTCCTCATATCTACAGTAGCTATTTACTGCAATAAAATGACAGCGGTTGATCCAATTTATGGTGGAATTGCAGGGTTTAAATGAAGTGAACCCTGCTGCTGCCCAACTTGAAGAGAGCAATGCACTGGCTCTGGCCATTGTACCACCAGGTGAGTACCATGAATCTGCCTATCACTATCTTCAGTTAAATCTATGCATAATCACATCCTTCTCCTTGTACAGGTAGCAGCACATCTGCTGGTGCAGGCAATGGCTTCAGTAGCTTGATTGGATCGTCAGGTTGGGAGCTAGCTTTGGTCACTGAACACACCAACAGCAACAGTAACCAACTACTGACAGAGAGCAAGCTGGTAATTAAATCAAGAACTCTCTGTAGCGTCACTTACCATATGGCTCCCAATGCCATTCTTTTGATCATACTGTAACTGTGAGCATTTTTTTTTTCCTTTGTTCCAATCTGAACTCCATGACTCTTGTAGGCTGGGGCTTTCGACAAGCTGCTGCTTGATAGCTTATATGATGATGCATCAAGGAGGCAACAAACAGCTCAGATGGATCAACCTAGGGATCCGTTCGCCATGTCGACAAGTGTCGCGCCACCGACCAATGTGCAGATGTCGATGATGGCACAGCAGCAGCAATATTTCCAGCAGGAGCAGCAGCAGCAAATGGTGTTAGGCATGCCACAGAAATTTCAGCCTCAGTATGCTGGTGTTTCTCAGGCGAATCCTTTCGGTGATCTGTATTCAGGTGGCACTCTCCATGGAAGCGGCAGCTTGATCTGATTTTATTTCCTGATAAAAGTAGCGTAGCTCTGATGTGATAATCTGGTAACTGTAATTGATTCAGTAACTGTATATCTTCAATCTTCACAGATCTCACTTGTGCACTTTTTTTTTTTTTTGTGTGAGCATGACCATTACCCAATTAAGACTGGAAAACAGAAATTCATTTGTTCATTTCTCAGCATATATTGTACATACCAGTTGACTGTGACATTTGAATAAACAAGTACAGTTTAGAGCTAAATTTATATTTCAGGTATTAGGTTCCATGGAGGATGGAGAAACATATATGGACAAGGACAACTATTGCATAACTTTGATAACATAGTGCAGTATGTAGTAGTCATATTACCATCAGGATATCCCTAGCTGTATCCTGTATTCAGTGAATACATCACATGAAGTTACAGCTTTTCGGCTAGACTATGTAACACATGATCCAAACAAAAAAAAAAGTCACTGGATATACATATGGACGTAGCAAGAAACCCGGGTAATTTTCATTCTGGTATAGCGAGTCAAAAATGTTTTCGGCCATATGCTATTATTTACAGCCACCGATTCTACTCCTAGTTCTTACAAAGTTCTCCTGTCATTTTGGACCCATTTAAGCCTGAACTATGTTGAACTCAGCCCTCAGCATATCAAGTATGCATCACCGTGACAGTTAGGTGTTGATCCAAAAATCTTCATAATACTCAAGGCCTATTCAGTCCTTGCTTGCGTACATATATCCCTTAATCTTCATGATACTCTGGGTTCTTCCTTACGATCACAAAACCCTCAAGAACTGGTGTCAGTGAAATATATCTGCAGATAGAAGAGCACAAGCATAAGAAAAAGGTCAACTGACAGATTAGAAAATTGCTCTCCAGATGTTCCTAGTTTACTTTTCAGTTGCTAGCTCTGCTCGCTCCCCTGCAGCGAGTAATACAGGAGTGTAATGCGTCTGGAATCCAGTGATTGTCTTGGGTGTACCCGCCTGACCAACAATGTCGACTGCTTGACCAACACGAACCAGAACAGAGAGGGGCTTGAGATCTTCATCCACAGTCAATAGCATCCTAGGCTGTTTCAGTGGAGAAAAACTGAGAATCCATGTGACTAGTTTAGCTCTATGTCTACTACCAAGACCATTGAACGAGATATATACCTGCATAGCTAGGGCAAGGATATAAAGCATGTAATGGTACTTCCCGAGAATGATGGATTCCATGTCAAGACAGGCATGCAGAACCGTCACAAGGCCAGCAAGCGCTTTGCTGAGAAGTGAAGAACTATGGACTTTTAGTTTAGAAAATGTGGTTCCAATCAAGATCAAAGGAGATTCAACAACTTATAAGTTACTCACCGGGACAGAAGGAAGTGGTCAGAATGGTATGGCGAAAGGGTCAGCAAACCCTTCCCAAGGTGAACAAGACCTTGAGCAATCCTCACCTGAAGTCAAATGAAATGAAAATTATATGAAACATGAATCAACAACATGGGATCACAATATCTGGCAAAACATAGATAAAAAAATCTTTATTTTAGACTTGAACTTACACAAAACAGATGTCCTTCTTCTTTGTAGTAATAACTTGAGAGCTTCCGAAGCATTCCAGCTATACGGGCATTGTTTGTACCAGCCCCTATCAAGCCTAGGGAAATGATTGCAGCCTGCATATACCAATTCGATTGAATTAAAATCAACGCTCATAGAAACTAATATGCTAGGTTTTGTTGACGAAGTCACTAACCATAGAAACTTGTGCATCTGCATCATGGTTCAGCCTGCTCATTGTGTCCATAACATTTACCTAAAAGATAGACAAGTGGTAGGAATGCAGACATCAGAAAACTAGATGAGATATTTATCTAGCCAAATGATAAAATCTACTGATTTTAACTATCTGGGACTCATCAACAAGCTGGAATCAAATAAAGAAAGAAATATGTTACTTTTCCTCCAATACTCATAATAATCGTCTAAGCACATTCTGAGAGTATTGAATTGAAATAGATGATGTAACAAAGTGCAAAACTAACTGTCATGGCATTCAAAGTGTTCTTTCGCAGCAATTCTATATATTGGATGAATGTGTGCAACAGCATAAAGATACCAAGCATTTAGCGTTACTACAAAAAGAGTAAATCATGTACCATACCTTGGGATTGGATATGCAAAGCAAGCCCAGAGCTAGAGGAACCGCCCTTCGAATATTCTGCTCACCATACTGTAAAAGATGCTCAAGGGAACGTACAGCCATTTCTGCCCCCAATTCTTCAGCCATGGCTATTAGGGAAATTCCAAGAACTGCTGGCCCTTGGTGGGTTTCACCTTTCTCAAGATGCACGGAACAAATGTGAAGTAGATTTTGAACCTGCAAATCGAACAGGAAGATTCATCAAACCAACCAAGCACTAAAAAATTTGTAATCCTACAACCTATCCACAATTCTTCTGTTGATGGTGAATCACCTTAAGCACGTTCCCTGTCCCAGCATATGCCAGCGACATCAGAGTTACCTCACAATAATTCCTTATCTTCTCATCAAGGGTTTTAGCAACCTCTGCAGTCGCATCCACACTTTCCTGCAGATAGTACTCAAGAATGAGTATACAAAAAGAAAAAATGGCTACAAACATACAGTGTAGGTTCATGAAAAGGGCTGAAAAGGTTGCATGTTATATATGCAAGAAATTGACAATGCTTAATCCAGAGTTCATAGCAATTATCAAAAGAGTAAAATTGTGCTTATGATGCTTGATCCTACAAGGTAGGTACAATTCAGTGCAACAACTAAAAAAACATTTCAGCCGGTTCAACTAAACAGGACTCCGTGTTAGCTTAATCGGAGCATTAAGCCGTTGAATGCATGCATGAATCTTTCGATCTAGAAAAGATTGGGATATTGCTCCTATGCCTTATGGAAATCAGGCAACAGTGATCAAATCTTGTTATGGAAATCTGCAGAAGATTGATAGTGGTGCATGTTTGTTCCTGGTAACAATGAGCAGAATGAGTCATCACCATTTGTATGAGATTTCGTGTCTTCTCTTTGGGTAATCATCTCACCCTTAAGCCGTCATGATTACGGACGTCCTATGCCTCCACCCAGAAAAACGAATTCCGGCCTCCTTTATCCTGATTGATCTCCCTCCTCACTTAACAAATCCCTCATCTCACAACTCTGGTGGCCTGTTCGCACTCGCTCTATAGTCTATAGGTGCCGCACTGCACGAAAGGGACCCTCATGTCGCATGAAATAATTCATGCCTTATACGTGTTCACATGCTTGGGGAGCCAAGCAGGAAAGAAGCAAAGTTTGGGAGGGTATGCTACTGCAAAATTCGCAATGCCCACATGTCTTATACACGCTCATATGCTTGTTAATATGGCGCCCTAGTAATGAACGAGGCGCCTTTTACAACTTGCTAAATAAATTGCACCCACCTTACAAGTTTGTGGACCAGTAGTAGTTAAGATCAGTAAATATGATAAGACAAAATGCATGAAATAGGCATACATAAAACTGGTAACCAACCATAATCACTTGACAGCATCAGCAGATTATCAAACTCATTAATGGCAAAAACAAAGGAAAATCAACAAGGGATTGGTTGTGAGACATAAACATGAAACAATGTACAGAACAGAAGGCAGTAATGTATACTCCCTCCATCCTTGAATACAAGGGAACGAGGAGATGTATCTGGACCATACATCCCCTTAATCCCTTATATTTTGGGACAGAAAAGCAATAAATATGTTCATATGTATGGTCCTTGAACTCGATGAAAATATAAACGTAGCATTTGGGAGCATGAATTTACAATCAAATTACCTGCTTTCCAAGATGTAGAAGGCCAAGGGCAACAGGAAGCAAGCGTGTAATTGGCTCTGCAAGCTCTGCTTCACTACGATTCATTAAGGCACATGTGATTGGCTGTGCAATCTCTTCATTACAGGAACCAACAAACACCAAACCTAAGGAGACGGCAGAGAATACTAAGACCTCCAGAGGTACTTGTAAGTCACTCAGAAAAGCAATCAGGTGCTCTCTAATCTGAAAATTTTCAAAACCATGTTAATACAAATAACACATGGGTAATAGTTTTTAACCAATGGGATACCAGGACAGAGGATTTAACCTCCTCTTTCTGGGAGCCAGCATAAGCGATACCAAGACCAAGGATTGCTCCAATTCGTATAATTGACTCATCCCTGCTGAAATACTCAGAAATAAGAGCAGCTGGCTGGAAAAGATGTAATAACATCAGTACAGAGGCTTGAGATCGTGAAATAGAAGTTTTAGAAGATATGGAGAGAGGGAAGATATGGACATACCGGATCATTTTCATCCTTCACACCACAAGAAACAATTCCCATAGCTAGCACAGCCCCAGCAACAATATAAATATCATTGCTCAACAGGTACTTGTCAAGCTGGGCAAGTCCTGAATCAGGATTCCACAGAAGAATAATTCCCTAAAATGATTTGTTTCATCAGCGTATGATCACCTAATTTTTTTTAGAAAATGGATTAAAATCTGGCCTCTACATCCACAATGGATGTACACAGCCCAATGGATGTATGATCACCTAATAATCTATATGCTATGTATACAGAAATAAACCAATCTGTAATTACCAGGCTAGCGACTGCACTAGCTTTCCCATCTTCCTTGTTCTTGAATATCCAGTGTAATTTAAAAGAATCATTGCCCGAAGAATCTGATGGCGCATTCATGAGTTTATCCTGCAACAAGAACATTGAGAACCTTGCCTGCCCTAGAAACATTGATGAAATTCCCATAACAAACCTGGCCAAATCCAGCATTCACGAATGCATTGACAAATGTTGCCGCCAGATTCTGTCTTGCGGAATCATGACTGGACCTTCTAGACCTTTGGCCATCAATCAGATGAGCCTAACAAATTAGCATGCACTTTCTTATCATGAGCCTAACGTTGATGAAATATGCAGAAACATGAAATCAGCAGATAGCATTTGAAAAAAAGTTAACCTTATATACGTCTTCTGGAGATTTTGGCTCCATGACCTCAATATCTCGTGCAAGTGTAAGGTACCTCTCACTCAATTCACTATTCCAAATTATTTCCTGCAAAACCACCTCCTGATATTTATCTGCAGCCATGACATCATCAATCTTGATACTTAAACCCTTCAGCAAAGGAAAAAAAAAAAACCACATAAGCAAAGACAAAGTGTGAACAATGCATGATGTAAATAACACTGAACCATTAGACAAGAGCAACACAGATAGAAAATTTGCTTCTGTTGCATGTTTGTGTGCATGGGACGAGGCTCACATGGCGTGCTATGATATACGAGAATTGCTCCTTCAGGTAAAAATCATCAGTTGCTATAAAAATCTTCTTCAAATCCTGGGACTACAAATAAATGAATTTTTATTGTAAGTGCCTTTATGTACAGGACAGAAAACAAAGCATGACAATATTCATTCACCCACCTTGTTATCAAGCAGAAGTGCAATACGCAATGCATTTGCAAAATCTCCAAATTTCATGTAAAGGTCAGAAGCTATTTGAAGTGCCGTTATGTCAACAGGAGCAGGAAGATATCTGCAAGTTTGTCCGAACACACAAGAGTAGAGAAAGTTCAATTCAGTAAAACTACAGAAAGCTTTAATCAAGTGAGACCAAATTCAATCACATACTTAGAAGAACTAGTCAGGTACAAGCAGGTCCTTTTGTAGTTCGTGTCATCAACGTAGTTAACTAGCAAATCGAGCTTTTCAACCTATGAAGCAATTTGATACCACATATCAGTTGTGAACCAATGAACAAATGATGGAAACTCTTAATGCAAACAAATGATAGTTTTTATATTTTTAAAATAGAAGTTTTACAAACCTCCGTTAGAAGATCCACAGCTTCAGGTTCAGCATTATGCTGCAATATAAATAACAATGGAACTCAGTATCCGTCCTCATTTGATTGAGTACTAGTAGGTTATTGGCTAATACTTTATGCATTACAAATAGCGTAACAAGACATTTATGATGAAATTTAAAAACAAATGGCATCCATGTACTGCACTCAAAATCGACCTTCATGTGGAATGAAACAATTTTCCCCACCAGTTTCATCAGGGGATCATCTGGCATGACAATATACTGCAAAGCGAGAAAAAGTTAGAATCGTAAAAACGAGGGCCACACACCTAAACCTTTCATTGTATTAATCCATACATGTGATAACATAATTGACAGAAGAAAACATGTGTGAAGCTTCTAACAGAACAAAAAACATTACAAGGTAGTAGCATCAAGCTATCTCAATTCTTGCGAAATAAGGATGGAGTATACATTGATCAGTATGGAATAGATGTGAAATACAAAAGGTCAAAATGGTCTCAGGGAGGACCACTTAAAACACTTGTTATTAAAATCAAACACCAGCTAGACAAGACAATGGGTGCTAAACTACAGAATATCGTGGTGTGTATAATATAAACAAGGACGATTTCATCTTGTCTTGCGGCTTTATGACCTATTGCATATGAAAACAAAAGTTTTGTTATGGATAAAAAAAGTTCATAAACCCACAAGTTCAAATATTTCAAAAATATTATGCAGTTCAAATGATGACATGGAATAGAGTGGATCCAACCTTGCCCTTCTGGAATTCCTGTGCAATTTCACCAGCCAAGTTTCTAGCAGGTGAGACATTGACGTTGTTAGAAAATACAATCCAAATTAAGAAAAAACATATGTATTTCAACAGCAACAGCCTTAATCTCAATAACAAACAAAGGAAACAGCAAAACTGAACTGAAAACTCCAAAGTTAATTCCAGATATAAGTATATAACCTAAATCCACAGCATAACTAACCAATCAAGATCAACTAATTAAAAAACTCCATAGAGACCTGAGAATAATGATTTGTTGATATATAATTTCCTAAGTTACAATTCAATATTATTCAATACACTGAGAACAGTTAATTATATATTTGACTGTACCACAAATTCTGGATAAGACTAAGGATTCAACTTCATAACATGACAGGAACAAAAGCACATTATCAAACAGGATATGAATATTGTTTGGTAATTCATCAAGAAAACTATCCCAGGAACAAATCTTTACAATCAAGATTCACAAAAAGCAACTGTCTCAGGAATAAAAGTGCAGGATCAACAGTTTAGGAGGCCTGGAAATTGATGTTACCTCACATATCCATGACCCCATGAACCAATGTCACCTTCAGAGCCTACCATCCGGTACTTGAGGCTCTCCTGAACCGAGAAAACAAAGCATACCAGCCAATTCTTGAAGGATTAATGATGTACAGTTCATGTGGGATAAAAATAACTTTATATGTCTATCGTTTGGAACACGAATAATGTATGACCATTTATAGAAGTAAATCATTATCAGAAGTAGCATGCAGGCAAATTAAAAACACTGGGAAATTACAACAAAGAGAAGATATTGAAATGGTATTTTTCACATACTCTTTCTCCTTCAGCGGACATTGTTAGGGCCAATACTGACAAAATATCAGCCATATACTTCTGCAAAATAATTGAACAATATCATATAAGCGTCAAGCAATATTTAAACCATGACTCAACCAAGAGATCAAGAGTCCATTGATAGTTTGATACCTTGAGATCAGATTCTGGCATTGTCTCAAAGTAAGCCTTGAGAGTTCCATAGTGCGGGCGAAGAAATTTGACAGGCTTTTTGACAAGAGTAATTGAACTTGTCGCAGTACGGATCTCATGCCTGTTAAGCATAAAACGCCATTAACAAGAGACCAATAAGACAAATGTGAAAACTGTGTATGCACTAAGTGATTAAATTTGACAGGTTAAATATTGCAAACTTACAAAGTGATGCCGCCAATAGCATCAGTAGCCACTAGGATGCGACATTCCCACTTAGCAGATCAAACAATCTCAACCATGATGTGGTAGAGAAATTTGAAAAGCTAAAGCATGATAATTCCATAGTATCGTTGCCATGATTTCAGAGCAAAACAATAAACAAGCCTCCAATGATATGCCAAAAGTCTACATTCACTAAACCAGTAACCCAAGCAGAACATCTGTGCATTTTCAGTTCTCATGACAGTAAATTGGCAGAAAAAAACCCTTGCACGGGCCAAATAAGAAGCCCAAACAAATTTCCTAGCAGTTAACAATAGTCTTATAGTCTGGATGGCATGATCATCCCCAATTCGCCAGCTCCTCTCTCATCCAATCCATACTTCGCTACACATGGAACTGGTATAAACTAATCAGCGGTGTGATTAACGCATCCATCCAATCCAAACCGAGGCCGTGATCACACAAAAACAGAACGCCCTGAACTAAGCATCATCACATTATCAGAGCTACACAATTCCACGCCATCAGAAAAATCCCCGTTACCTCATGCTCTCGAGGGCGGGTTTCTGGACGCCGGTATCGGGGTCCTGCGCCCGCACCACGCAGAGCTCGAGCTTCTCCTTGAGCGCCCGGTCCTCCCCCGACTGCAACAACACCCCATCACCACCACCACCACAACAACAACAACAACAAAAACCCACAATCCATAAGAGAGGGAACACAATCCGGTGATCGTGGAACGCAGGAATTTCGCGCGCGCGGACGAGAAGAAGAGGTTCCGGGTAGGGGGAAGAAGCAGCATTAGCTAAATAGCTCACCAGGTCGTCGTCCTTCTTCGCCGCCTTGCCCTTAGGCGGAGCGGGCTTGGAGGGGAAGGCGGAGGAGGCGCCCCCGTTGAAGTCCCCGAGCGGAGGAGGCGCCATGGCGCGGCGAGGCGATCTCCGCCGCCGCGGCGCCGGCGATGAGGTGGGGTTTAGGAATCGAGTTCGTCGGAGGCGAGAGAGAGAGAGAGAGAGAGAGAGAGAGAGAGAGAGAGAGGCGGTTGGATTTTGAGCGGCGGGAGGAAGGATGGGGAAGAGGTTTTGCGATTTTGGACACTTGGGCTAGGACTCTGGAAATGGTGAATTTCTGCGCAAGAAAGAAAAAACAATGGGAGGGAAATGTGTCTTCGAATTTCCGCGCAAGAAAGGTTTGGTAATTTTTCAAATTTGAAATTCCACTGTCCACATATGCGATTGTCCAAAGGCATTTTTTATGTGGCTTTTACAATATTACTCGTAAAACATAATAATCATTTATTGGTTCAAAAAATCATCTCGTAATATAAGCAGTTATGGGTCACTAATTCATAGGCATCGAATTTAAAGCTTTTTCATCCAATGATGCTTAGAAAAAGAATATAGGCAATTTAAAATTAAAAAATCACTTTACTCCCCCGATTTATTGGATCACTTAACCCCACAAATTACTTTTTAGCCTTTTTACATCCCAAACTATTAAAAATGGTTCACCCACGCCTTAACAATGTTAATCTTTTTGTTCCTTTTTATATAAGCCAAAATTTTATATGAAATTTTGTGGAGTCATAGATGACGCTTTCATCAAACTTACAATATATTTTATTTCTCTTTCGTAACTATTTGCTTGAAGTTTAAAATTCCAATGTTTCAATTGGCCTTTTACTAAAAATGTTGTTTCACATATATAATCCAGGTTTTTCTGTGATCGAACACGTACATAGAGCAGTCAAACGGCTCACAAGGAAATATATTATATGGATATTGTGATGAGGCCACAGATCCAACCTCTTGAAGCTATGTCTTAGATGGTCGCCTTCTGGTATATTTAATTTGACATCTTTTATGTGACTCATGTAATTTACAGGTGAAGGTTAGACTTCTGTGAGTCTATTATCTAACTTTTATATATGTGATATGCTTAAACCATTTGATAATAAAATAAGTAATTACACGGTAAAAATAGAAATGTCACATGCTGACAGACGGGTGGTATAGTGAGCCAGAACCCACCAGCTTTTCCTAGTCCACCTCAACCATTTCTTCTCTTTTTATTAATGTTACACCAAAGTTCAACATGATTATTTTAGGCCCAACCCATTAGCGATAAAATTAAGTTGAGGCCATTAATAAGCCCTCACATTATTCCTTGAATATACAAATTGGTGCTACCTCGTCCCAAAATACTCGTCGTTTTGAGTTTTTGGTTTTTAACGTTTGGCCATCTGTCTTATTAAAAAATATCGCAAATGTAAAAAATAATAAGTTACAACTAAAATACTTTTGATAATAAAGCAAATCATAAACAAAATAAATAATAGTTCCCTAACTTTTCGAATGAGACGAATAGTCAAATATTACGAAACAAAAACTCAAAATGACAAGTTTTTTAGACGGAGGTAGTATAAAAAAATGAACATATTCCTATGAGCATGACGAAGAGATTTACCCCTCCCTTCGTTTAAAACTAGGGTCTATCCAAGAATATAAAAACTTGGACCGTGAATCTAGATAAAAA
Organism: Leersia perrieri; assembly: GCA_000325765.3. Taxonomy (NCBI): domain Eukaryota; kingdom Viridiplantae; phylum Streptophyta; class Magnoliopsida; order Poales; family Poaceae; genus Leersia; species Leersia perrieri. Next base: position 19,709,732 of record CM002484.1, read on the forward strand.
CTCTTTGCGGATTTGTTATGTTAGGAATATATGACGTAACAAATCTTAGCCCAACTGATTATATTTTGAATGGAGGGACTATTATACATATGAGTACATTCATTCTGCCAGATTAATTTAACCTTCTCACACAGATGTACTGTTAGTTACAGTAATTAAGTTTCAGCCTTAAAAAAGCCCTGAAAACGGCGAGTCAGAGTGACCGGCGCAGCGCCAGTGTTGTTCACGTGCTGTTGCTTCTTCAATGCCGTTGCTGTTGAGTTACTGACATGTCGGTCTTGATCAGTTCATCAGCAAGTATAATAAGTCCTACTCAGCAGGCTGAAAGATGGTCCATGTCATCAAAATCTTACGTGGAAGAGTGAGAGAGAGAGCGGAGCGGACGATTATCTCGTCGCCCGGCGAATGCGCGTAGAACGAGAAAAAAACGCCTGCTTTCAGCCTGCTGCAAGCGCTAAGCCGACGCTTCGTTTCTCATCCAGATCCGGTGTTTATCTATGGCCGCCCCCTTCCTCCTCCCTCTCCTCGCGCCAAATCGCCTCGCCTCCCCCACGAAATCGAAGTTCTTCCGTGCCAAAAATCGATTCCCCCCACGAAATCACAATATAAAACTCCAAATTCGTTCCCAAATTGTCTCCTCCCAAACCTAGAAATCAAATTTGGCCAAGCTGCAACAAGATGGGGCAACAATCGAAGAGGACATGTGCGTCGGCGCCTTTGGAGGTCTCACAGCCCCCATCAGCTCGTCCTGTCGCACCGCCGCCGCCGGCTCATCCCGTCGTGCTGCCGCCGGCCGCAACTCAGTCTGTGGTGACGCTGCCGCCCCCGCCAACTCAGTCCCCCGTACAGTCGTCCTTTCCTTCCCCTTACGGTACCGGCGTCTGGTTCCCCCCACCACAACACATTGCGCCCACCTCCCCACCATGCTGGCTCTCCAAGTTACAGCAAGCAGCAATGACAATGACAGATTCATCGGCTCAAAGCTCCTGGTGGCCACCTGCTGGTAATGGTTCTGCATATCCTGCCCCAACTTCTGACACTGGAGAGAAACCCGACCTACAAACATTGTATGAACCCTGCACCCACCTTCTCGTTTTCTCTTGTTTGGTAAATCCTGCTTATAGCCTCGTACTGTGTGGATAAATTTGCTGCATAATGAATTGATATGTTCTAGGCTTAACATGGTTGCATGCCAATGTACTGAATAATCCCTATTTTGTGA
>CM002484.1:19711053-19730461 GCA_000325765.3 Leersia perrieri
TCATCAGCGTCTTGTGGAGGACTACTTCGCTGCAGAACCACTCTACCCCGAGAGTATGTTTCGTACAAGATTTCGTATGAATAGACGTCTCTTCCTTCGCATTGTGAGCGCCCTTGGTCAGTGGTCTCCCTATTTCACTTATAGGGCAGATTGTGCTGGCCGAGTAGGTCTCTCACCACTGCAAAAGTGTACAGCAGCCATGCACATGCTAGCATATGGCACCCCTGCGGATGCCCTCGATGAGTACTTGAAGATAGGGAAGTGTACTGCATTAGAGTGTTTGGATAAGTTTGCACAGGGGGTGATTCAGGTGTTTGGTGGGGAGTACTTGCGTCGTCCAACACGTGACGATGTTGAGCGTTTGCTTCAGGTCAATGAGTCTCGTGGTTTTCCTGGAATGCTAGGTAGTGTAGATTGCATGCACTGGCGTTGGGAGAAGTGTCCTTTAGCATGGAGGGGGCAATTCACCCGTGGGGACTATGGGGTACCAACCATAGTTCTAGAAGCTGTAGCATCCCAGGACTTGCATATATGGCATGCTTTTTTTGGAGTTGCTGGGTCAAACAACGACCTCAATGTGCTCAACCAGTCCCCACTGTTTTTTGATGCATCGAAAGGAGAGGCACCACAAGTTCAATTTTCAGTCAATGGGAATGAGTATAGTACGGGTTATTACCTTGCTGATGGTATATACCCGGAATGGGCTGCTTTCATGAAATCTATAGCAGCTGCACAAAATGAGAAGCACAAGTTGTTTGCCAAGAAACAGGAAGGGGCAAGAAAAGACGTTGAGCGTGCTTTTGGGGTATTGCAGTCCCGGTTTACCATTGTTCGCAGGCCTGCACGACTATGGAAGAGAAAGAGTGTTGGGAGGATCATGCTAGCTTGTGTGATTCTCCACAATATGATAGTGGAAGATGAAGGAGAGGAGGCTACCATTCATATTGATTTGAATGAGAATCCTGGGGCATCATTTGCTCTTCCTCCTGAAGTTAATGTTGGTGGTAATTTGTGTTTTGCTGATGTGTTGCGCAGAAAAGCTACTATCCGTTCTCGTCCGCAGCATACCCAGCTTAAAAATGATTTGGTTGAGCACATTTGACATAAGTTTGGAAATAGAAATCATAATTAGTCCCGGTATGATTCTAATATATGCATGTTTCTTTTTTACTCCTCTAATATTACGGATCAACATGGTATCTTGTATTTTATTTCAGGTCTGTGAGATATACTGTGCTGATGGCTGTTGGTGTTACCTGCAAGTATTTATTTACTAAACATGTATACATAGAGTGGTCGCCAAAATAAGTTTTAAATAATGGCAGGATACTCATAAATTGATCTTGTTTGATAGGATGTATTGTGAGTTTGAATAAGCTAATTATTTACCTGATTTCTTCGTTTCCTTTTTTCCATACAGTGGTTGAAACCTGAAGGTTGTTGATGCATGGGCTGGCTGCTCCTTTCTAATGAAGTTTCAACTATGGCTGTGTGCCTTTATCATCGTCTATTTCAATAAATAATATCTTGTTTGCCTGGGCTTGTTTAGCACTACTTTTGTTTTTGTTTAGTAGTGTGTTTTAGAAAGACTTTTGTAATGTCTGGTGTTGTCATGGATTTATGGTGATGTGTGCTATCAGTTTATATTTGGAATGTTGCTTAAATTTTATGTCATCTAGGTATTATGAAGAGCATTGTTGCTGGAATCAATTTGGGATGTGATCCCCGAACTTATTGTTTCTCGGCAATTATTTTTTTTCCTGTTATAATTACCATCCTTTGATCTGGTCCATTATGATGTTTTGATTTGTGCATGTATGGATGAACATTTGTGAGTGTTGATGAAATGGCCACACACGTGTAGCCACAACAAATGATGGGCACGTTAAGTATTAAATAGCTAGACATTTAATAGTGGTAAACTAATAGTCAACTTAATAGCCTGTTTATTATATATGTGATGGCTGTTAGAAGGCTATTGATGACATGGCAGTATTCAAGAGCCCGCTGCTGGCTAACTTATTATGCTTGCTCTTAGAGCCATTAGCTGTGGTCGCCACTTCATCAAAATTCAAAGCTACGTCCTGACCTGACCTGACCTGACATTACCAACGTTTATCTGATTTTCTCCACTGCAGCAGCTAACCAGCCACCCACCGGTCGGTGCTCACCGGCGCCGGAGACGACGATGCCACGTCGGCGTTGATTGGTCCATGGGAGCATCCAGTTCTATGGTCCATGGTCCATGGAGGACTACGCTTGCCTCTGCTTCCCCCGACACTTGTTCCTCGTCAATGGCAACAGTCCAAAACTCGGCGCATCTCTCGACTCCAGGGTCCACGGCTACTGCCATGTGGGACCCACAGACACACGCGCCAACATCGACGGCTTCCGTGTGCTGCTACGAGCACACGGTCCATACACCTGGAGACGCTGGCTGGTGGGGCCACGAAGGTCATCCCCACAAAGCTTGTGACTGACAGCATGGACCCACCAGGATGGACTGGTCCACGTGAGCCGCATGCGCCACGTACTCCACCCATCGCGCAAGAAAAAAAAAAAGGGGGAAGGAAAAGGAATTTTAGGTTCCTTGCTTGCCTCGTCTCCTCCCCCTCCATTAAAGACAAAAGCAACGCCATTAGCCCACACCTCCACTCCACACTCCTCTCTCCCTCCACTCCACTCCACCCCCACTCTCCTCCTCCCACCTCCCGAGACGCGCAAACCCTAGCGCCGCCGCATCCGTGTCCTGCCGCCACTGGCCGAGGCGAGGGAACGCGGAGGCTGATCCGCTCCGGGGCTGATCGCCGCCGCCGGGGAATGCTCCCCGTCGTCTTCTTCTCAGGCGGTCTCCTATCCTAGGTGATTTTTTTTTTGGTGATTGGCTTGTTCATTTATCGTTTTACATTTCATTCTGGTGTGATGGGTGATTTTCTTTTTCTTTTTCATTTTGATGGTTGCTTACCCGTTTGGTTTGAAGAGAACTAGCTACAGTAGGATAGAGGACTATTACTGTTTAGGGATTCCTTTTGCCATTTATTCTTTTTTTTTCCTTTTCGGTATTTGATTTGAATAACTTTTTTCTAGTTTTGGCTGTATTTTGAACCAAATGAGTCGTATTGATCAGCTTGATCTTGTATTGGTTAGTTAACCCTTTTTTGAGCTGCTTGTATCATTGATTACAACGTGATAAATATTTATTGAGTCTGTTCTTAGTAGTAGATCTTAACTTATGCCTGATCCTAAGTAATGCGATATAAAATTTTAGCTTCATTTGAAAATCAATCTGTTCTCAAGACAGGGAAAAAATGCAGGTATTTAAAATGTATACGGAGTACATACAGACTAGCCGTTTACACTATACTGTAGTACTCGCATTATCGTTCTGAAGAGCTATTTAATGTCATCGGCCACCCCTAATTTATTAAAGTTCCGTAAATGCGTGCTCCATGAGATGCCTGTGAGTTGGGCAACTCCAGTATCACAAAGAAATTGTGGGCACTCCCGGGACCAGTAGTGACTGATTTTACTAAGCCTGTAGTGCAGTACTATTGTTGTACTCTGACTTTCCAACACCATCAAACTAATGTATAATGTTATTCATAATTGTAAGTGTACGTCCCTGACAGTTTCATTCTTTCAAAGGTTCTGTTGGTGTCCCTATTCGGGTATTGCTGAAGATGAAGGGGCTTGAGCTTGCGTGTTTGCTTCTTATCATTGTGCCACAAGTAGTTCTTGGAACACATGATGTGTACATTGTCACAATGGAAGGTGAACCGGTTGTCAGCTACAGAGGTGGAGTCGAAGGGTTCCCTGCAACTGCGATAGATTTGGATGAAGATATGGATATCACCAGGTATTTTACTCTTGATGATGTTTCCACCATGTATTTGAACGTTTATTTTGTGCTATCTGACACTTGGTGTATTTGTGGAGTCCATCTTGGGTTGAATAGCATAGAACTTGTTACTTCTTATTGCTGTATTGTGTTTCACAAGTCTTGTTGCAAATGGAGATTCCTTTTGAAGAAGCTAGCACCCCTAGAAAGTGTTTCTTGACATGATTCCCATTTTCGTCCAATTATGATAGATGTGTCGTGTGATGTTTGAGCTGTTACTAGTCTTACAACATGTTAAGAATATTTGTTTGAAAGCCTTTATAAAAAAATAGTCACCATTGTTACTTCCTTTTGGCTCCCTGACATTGAAACTGATTACCTCCCACCCCCAATTAAGTTTTGAATCACATCCTGCTTGCACTTATGTGGAAACATGACAATTTTGTATCTGTTCCAATTTCCTGATTTCAGTGAGGCTGTGACTTCATACTCACTCCACCTGCGAAGGTACCACGACAAGCTTCTAGACTCACTTCTTGTAGAAGGAACTTATGAGAAGCTTTATAGCTACCATCATCTTATTAATGGTTTTGCAGTACACATGTCACCCTTGCAGGTATTTGGTAGTCCTATATCTTTTCTTCTTTCCTGGTTTATGATTATTATACTGGCTGATCACAGAAATCCTTCACTGTGTTAGGCTGAATTCCTAAGGAAAGCCCCAGGAGTTAAGCATGTTGAGAGAGATATGAAGATACAGAAATTGACGACGCACACTCCACAATTTCTTGGATTGCCAACAGGGGTATGGCCAACAGGAGGTGGGTTTGATAGAGCTGGTGAAGATGTTGTGATTGGCTTTGTGGATTCAGGAATCTACTCCCAACATCCAAGCTTCTCTGCCCACAAAACTGATCCTTATGGGCCTGTTCCTCGTTTCAAGGGGAAATGTGAGATGGACCCGGTAACAAAAAGAAGCTTCTGTAATGGAAAGATAGTTGGGGCCCAGCATTTTGCAAAAGCTGCAATTGCTGCTGGAGCCTTTAATCCTGATGTCGATTTTGCATCTCCATTGGACGGCGATGGTCATGGAAGGTCATGCTCCTAATTATTATATGTTCCGATTTTAACCAAGAAAAATGCCGCACATGAAAATTGTTCTATATTTCTATCTTCTATCTTCCAATCCTGTTCACATTCGACTACTATCATGATAATTGTCTTGCAAAGAAAATATGTCGGTTTGAAGCATCTTTATCTCCCAAACAGTGTTCAATCTTGAAAGAATGGCATGACTTATCTAGTTATCTGATACAATGCTTTTCCCCCAAAACAGTCATACAGCAGCAATTGCTGCTGGAAACAATGGGATTCCAGTACGAATGCATGGTCACGAATTTGGCAAAGCGAGTGGTATGGCCCCACGTGCTAGGTAAGTTTGCATTACTTGCGCTTTTTTTATTTGAAGATCTCATTGAGCAGCCAAGAATAACGCACACAATCACCTTAATGAATGTGAGCTAGTGAAATTCACTTTGTTCTATTTTTCCATTGGTGGAAATGTGGCATGGCTTACCCAAATTTGGTATGCCTTGTTTTACACTTTCTTAGAAGCATTCACCAGTAATCAATATCCATGACCCCCTTTTGCTTTTGCTCACCTGCCGATATCTGACTCCTGAGTTTGTGAATGTCAGGATAGCCGTGTACAAAGTACTTTACAGGCTATTTGGTGGTTATGTATCTGATGTTGTTGCAGCCATTGATCAGGTAATATATACATATGAGTTATTTGCCTGAACTTCTTGCCATCATTGTTTATTCATATGAGTACGCTTCCTTCACCAACTGGGAATTTCCACTTTACTTCATATTGAGTAGTTCATAAGCCAGCGATTGTTCTGAACGTATAGTGAAAAATGAATAATGATGTAAAGTTTCATAAAAGTCTGACAACAAATAGTTGAGGTCGATACTACACAAAATATACAACAGATAGATAAATCAGTTGGTGTTTGGTTGTGAGAGATCATCGAAGTGATGAAGATAGAAACCTTGCTTTCTTCTAAATAAATATAGGAGCCTTATTATGTTTGGCTTGCAATAAACCATCATGCTACAGTGTGTGCATGGGTGAGTAGAAACTATGATTTTTAAGATTAACTTTAACATGAGCGGCATAGATAGTGATGGAAAGATTTTTTTCTGGAACCACCCATCTTGCTAGTTGCTTTCTTCATAGACTTGTGTACAGTGAATTGAATAAAATTTGCTAGTTAACCGTAATACATGAAACTATCGTAAGGCTTATATATGTAGGAACTAATTCAAGGATGGCAATCTGCATTTTGCAGGCTGTTCAGGATGGTGTTGACATTCTCAACCTTTCTGTTGGGCCAAATAGCCCACCAACAGCTACACGGACTACATTTTTGAACCCTTTTGATGCTGCACTTCTTTCTGCTGTGAAAGCTGGAGTGTTTGTTGCTCAAGCTGCAGGAAATGGGGGACCATTTCCGAAAACACTGGTGTCATTTAGCCCTTGGATAACCACTGTTGCTGCTGGAGTTGATGACCGCAGATACAAAAATCATTTGGTGCTAGGAAACGGGAAACTTCTTCCTGGACTCGGTGTATCACGTAAGTTCTGTTTGTTGTTCTTTAGCGCAATTTTTCATTAACTGATTTTCACTACAACATGTACACTGTATGCACTCTACAAAACTGCACAAAATGAATCAGTTTGATGTAAGATAAGAGGCCTATCTGTTACCTATAGATCCCTAAAGAGGTCATTAGATGGTGTTTTCGGTGCTTAGAGAAGTGGAAATGATAGGACAGTATCGGCTACACTTGATTATTTTTGTAGTGTAGGGTGTACATAGATACATCTAAGACTTTCGTATGGCAATGTTTCATAGCTTTCTAGTGTTTTTATCTCATTGTGAAAATACTTTGATTGAAAGAGGCATCCTCTATTTGTCTTCCTTCGTAATTCCAGAGTTATATTTTATTTTATGCCTTTATGTTAACTTGCAAGTTCTGTCAACAAGTGCATTGTTAAGATAAGATGGGAGATTTGAGTTTGTACAGGCAATCTTGCAGTTACTTAGAAATTTATGTCTTGTTAATCTACAATCCCCTAATTTGTCTACAGCTGCAACACATGATAACAAGTCATTCAGCCTGATTTCTGCGGCTGATGCTCTGCTGGGTTCATCTGCGACCAAGTACAGTGCATTAGATTGCCAAAGGCCAGAACTCTTGAATAAGAGGAAAGTTCAGGGGAAAATTCTTTTGTGTGGATATTCTTTCAATTATATTTCTGGGACAGCTTCTATCAAGAAAGTGTCACAAACAGCTAGGAGTCTTGGTGCAGCTGGTTTTGTTGTTGCTGTGGAGAATAGCTACCCAGGAACAAAATTTGATCCTGTACCTGTCAGCATGCCTGGTATTCTCATCACAGATGTCAGCAGAACAAAGGTATCACATCCCTGAAGTGTCGTAGTGTGTACATATAATGAATGCCATTTATAGACGAAACACCGCTAGAGAGGTACAGAATAATGCAGGTTCTTATGTAAACATGAAATAGAGTGAATTATTTATGTACTTAGTGGGTTGGATTGTATAGTCCTTGTGAAATATAGAACCATCCATCTAGTTTTGGTGTCTATTCTGTCCAGTACTCCAGAGCTCATAAGCTGCCCTCATAAAGTCTTGTTTATTCAGCCATAGTGCTCTTAAAAAGCCAGTCCCTGATAATTTACATACTTAATATATGGTTGCTCTTATTGTAGGATGACATGATAGTTCAATAGTGAGGCAAAACCTATGCATGTTAGTTTGGTAATACATTTTTTTTAATATAGTCAGATGACAATAATTTTGGTTTTGTAGGATCTTATAGACTACTACAACTCCTCTACAATAAGAGATTGGGCAGGAAGGGCCACAAACTTCCATGCAACAGTAGGCATTGCAGATGGTTTAGCACCAACCCTATACAACTCAGCACCCCAGGTTGCCCTGTTCTCTTCTCGAGGACCAGATGTAAAAGATTTTAGCTTTCAAGATGCTGATGTTCTTAAGCCTGATATACTCGCTCCTGGCAATCTTATATGGGCAGCATGGGCGCCTAATGGAACAGATGAAGCCAACTATGCTGGTAAGCCACCAAGCCGTGCTGAATTTTTGTTCCCCTTAAACAAAGCATGCAAGGTTTTTTGAGCATGTTTTATTGTTCTGTGGTAATTCATAATGACATTTGTCTGGCTTACCCAAAAATATTTCTGGGTGGGAATTATATTCCAGGTGAAGGATTTGCGATGGTGTCTGGAACTAGTATGGCTGCACCACATATTGCTGGTATTGCTGCACTAATAAAACAGAAGAACCCAAAGTGGAGCCCATCAGCAATAAAATCTGCCTTGATGACTACATCCAATACACTGGACAAGGGCAGCCATCCTTTAAGAGCACAACAATACTCTGAATCAGAAATCATGACACTCACACGGGCAACACCATTTGATTATGGTAGTGGCGCGGTTAACCCAAAAGCTGCCCTGGATCCTGGCCTTGTTCTGGATGCAAGTGAGTTCAATTTGTCGTACGCAGTTCTCATGTTAATTCAGCCGTTACATGTTGTTCAAGCAATATCAAGACCGTTCTAAGTTTTCTCCTTTTGTCTTGGCAGCTCATCAAGATTACATTACATTTTTGTGTTCGATCCCTGACGTCGAACATAGCGAAGTATCAAACATAACTGGTTCAGCATGCAACTCCAACTCCAAAATGCAGCGCCCCTATGATCTCAACATCCCCTCAATCACCATCTCCCAACTTAGAGGTACGCAAACGGTGAAGCGAACTGTTACAAGCGTGGCTGTTGAGACCGAAACCTACACCATCATGACAAGAATGTCACCGGAGATCGCACTGGAGGTCTCACCTCCGGCACTTACCGTGCTCCCCGGTTCATCAAGAGATATAACGGTGACCCTCACTGCTAGGTCAGTAACTGGCACCTACAGTTTTGGAGAGATCACCATGAAAGGGGACCGAGGTCACCTTGTGAGAATCCCAGTGGTAGCAATGGGATTCAAAATAGACTAATGTAAGTGCTCTAAGTGAGCTAGAGCCATGATGCCTCTGATGAAAGCCTCAACCCTGAGGAATGCTGTAATTTTTTGTAGCTTAGTAGAAAAAAATAATACTAGTCAGCACGATGTTGTATTTCCATGTTATGCTTGTGCTCCTGTTTGTAAAATATATGTGGGCTTTGAAGCTTCTATGAAATGATCTGGATCCAATGTGCCCATCTTTGGTCTAAAATCTGAATACATGGGAGTCTCATCTTATGTTTGTAGTAAAGGTTTACCTTTTTTTCTTCTTGGAAGCATGGTAGATTTATATTAAATAAAACATTTATATGGAAGGAGGGAGTAGAAGACATTGCAAGTTTGCAACACTGATGTTACATGAAAAAGACGACCTGCCAACACAGAACACAAGACTCCTTGCCTTCATGTTGTTCTTTTGTCTCAACCCTCAGGTAAATGCAAGGGGTTTTCCCTATAAATCCCTTATATTTAGGGTATGGAAGAAGTAGATTAGAATTTTACATGAATGACAAAACAATTCTTGTGTTTGGGGTAAATATTTTTTTTTTTTGTTATTCTTAAGCCCAAACACAGGAATTGCAGACTCCAACTCAAAGGCCCATCAGCCCATAAACATTTCCTGAACCTGTGGGCCCCACTAATCCAGTCCACTCTGAGATCACGGCAGTTTGGCGGTCAAGATTGAGGGCAGTCATTTTGCAAATGAAACCCGCAAAATATACAGATTTGCAAACGTGCGGCGCTTGCCCCCTTGCAAATGCCACCGCCATGTCGCCACCATGACCGCCGCCGCCGCCGCCGCCTTGCGCACCGGCGCGGCCATCCTCCGGTCGCTCTCCGGCGAGTCCGCCTGCCAAATCCACGCGCACGCCGTGAAGCTCGGCGTACTCCCCTCGTGCCTCCATCTCTGCTCCGCTCTGGTCAAGTCCTACGCCGCGTCTGGCCGCCTCGCCGCCGCGCGCCACCTGTTCGACGAAATCCCCAGTCCGGATGTCCCGCTATGGAACACCCTGGTTTCCAGCTGCGCGCGCTCCGGGAACCCCCACCATGCGTTTCTGACGGCGTCCTCCATGGTGCGAGCGGGTTCCCGGCCGAATGTTGTCTCCGTCACAAGCCTCTTGTCGGCGTGTGCGCGGCTGAGGAGTTCGGTTCATGGGAGAGAGCTACATGGTTATGCGGTGAGGAATCTCGCTGTCCTTGATTTTCCCTTGCTCAATGCTTTGGTCGACATGTATGGGAGATGCAAGCGGCTGGCGGATGCAAGAAGGGTGTTCATTGGCATAGGGAGTATGAAGAGCATGGTTTCTTGGACTTGTATGATCAATGCTTGTTGCGAGAATGGACAGCCAATAGAGGCATTGAAAGTGTTCAAGGAGATGACCCTTGCTGGGTTCAAGGTTGACGATGTCACCCTTCTGGCAGTCATCACGGCGTGCACAATGTTGGACTGCAGGTCAGAGCTGGGGAAGTGGGTGGATAAGTATGCGAATGAGAATGGATTTTTAGAGAATACCCGTGTCGCCAATGCGCTCATCCATATGCATGGTAAGATGGGTAGGGTAAAGAGATCATGTGACATATTTGACTCAATCAATGTCAGGTCAGTGGTCTCTTGGACAGCCATAATACAATCCCTCGCCGTGCAAGGGCATGGAGTGGCTGCACTTGTCCGGTTTTCGCAGATGCTCAGACAAGGTTTCCAGCCTGATGAAATTGTATTCTTGAGCGTGATCAATGCTTGTGGTCATTCTAAGTTAGTCAATGAAGGGCGCCAATTGTTCAAGTCCATGGTTGAAGAGTATCACATCACACCTTGGATGGAGCACTATGGGAGCATGGTGGACCTGTTGTGCAAAGCTGGTATGTTGGAAGAGGCGTTTGAGTTTGTCCTGGCAATGCCAGTGAGGCCTGACCCTGTAATATGGCGTGTATTGACCGGAGCATGTCGGGATCAAGGAAATGCCATTCTCGCGAGGAAGGTGATTGATCATGTGATCGATTTGGAGCCTGACTATGAGGGGAATTATGTGTTAGCGTCAAACTTGTATGCTGCCAATCAGGATTGGTCTCGTGTTTTGGATGCAAGGATGGAGATGGGCGTGTGGAAAAAGACTTCAAGATGCACTACTGCTATGTCCTATGTTGAAGTCAATGTTGAAGAAAATGCTGAAAACTTGCCTTCTACAAATGATGCATATTGAATTATAGATGAGACATGATGGGGCATACTGAAGTCTTCAATTTTGGGGACTAGCGTATCCAATTTTGTACTTCAGGAGTTTGGGTAGAGAGAGCATCAAGCCATCAAACCTCAAGGTGATAGATTGAACTTTCTTTATTTTAGTTCATGAATATGGTCATAAAATTTTCGTCAAAGAACCTTCTTTATTGGACATGTTGAACATGTTAAAGGTAAAATGCAATGACCATTTTACCATTAACAAAACAAATCAGATCATAAATGCATACATGTGTTTATTCCCCCGTCGCATCCAACAGCTTGCTAATTTTGATGAATTTGGGCACAAAATTTCATCAAACAGCTTGCTCATCCAACAACTTTGCAGTTCGGCAACAACAAACGTCACTTGCACCGCAACTGCTTTTCTTCGCATCCCATTTGCCAGCCACACATTCTTTTTTGCATGAATCATTCGTGCAGTTCAGCCAAGTGAAACACAAAACACCATTATCATCCATAACACCTGCACATTATGAAGCATGATGACCAAATAATAATAGTCTGCAAGTCAGATGCACTTTGATCTTTGAATAAACTTGAAACATTGCAGAAACATAGGCAGCAACAGAGAGAAGTGGTACTCCCTACGGTTTTTAATAAATGGCACCATGACTTTTGAATATGTGTTTGACCATATGTCTTATTCAAATTTTGTGTGAAAATTAAAAAAAAATAAGTTGTACTTAAAGTCTTTAACAATAAACCTAGTTATGAAAAAAATATGTGATAATTATGTAAATTTTTTTGATAAGACGAATAGTTAAAACATAAATTCAAAAAGTCAATGACATCATCTATTGAAATGCGGAGGGAGCAGTACAGCAGTAGAAGAAGAAAAAGGAAAAAGAAAAAACAAATGGATTTGGGCATGCAGGAACTTACCATTATGCCTCCCTGTTGCATTGCAAGAGAAGAAAACGACAGACATAACCAACAGACTTGCAAAGTACAAAACCATGGCACTGTTGTTCTTGATAATCGCCATGAGAGGAGAATCTTAAAATGACAATGTCTTCTCCATGGGATTTATAGGGGCATGATCCCATGAGTAGATTATCTATAATAAATACTTCCTATTTTTGTCATCTGCAGCATTAGTTGTGTTCCTTCTTTGGCACATTCAATTGAAGCTGCAATTAATTAATACTTCATGAGCGACAGATGTTAGCATGCATAGCAATGGTTATTGTAGTGTTGCCAACTGGGGCTTTGTGGACAGCATGGATGCGCATTTGATGAGCTTGTGATGTCATAGCAATAGCATTGACATTTGCATGATTTGTGCTTTTGTGAAGTTAAGTGAAGTTATTTCTGGCTTCAACCTGACGTTACAAGAGGCTGTCCCCAAGGGGGTTTCTACAAGGACTAGCCCCCATTAAGAGAGAACTAAAAACATTGGATAATTTTTGTAATGATGTGCTTAGTCCATTTAACTGCAAAGATTAAATCGATGGTTTTTTCTTTGAAATTCCGAATCGATGAATAATAAAGCCACCGTAAACCTGAATAGTATCACAAGTGTGGCAAAGTTTGTACTATGGCGTATATTGACCGGATGAAATGCCGGTTGCTTAAGGACAGGAAGAAGGTGACTGATCACGTGATCAGTGGTGGTGATTGATTGGAACTTGTTTCACATATTTTTGCTAGGAATCTGATGCTAGCTACCGTCAAACCTGTATGTTTTCAGATAAGGACCTGTATGCTTTCGGATAAGGATTGGAAACCGCAAGATTTGGCACTGCTGTGTCCTGCTCTGAAAGTCCGAAATCAACTGCAAAGAAGATTGAGAAAAGCCTGTCTCGTTGTTAAAGCGCCGGTAACTTTTCTAACTCTTACCACTTTGAGGTATTTATCCATGCATTTTGTTTGCTGATATATTACTTTGTATAACTTAAAAATTATTTTTCAGAAGATGAAAAGAAGCGACACGAGGTATTTCTCCGTCACTTGTCATTACTTAAAACGAAAAAGAGATACTTATCAATGTTATCTTGGAGTATTATCTGTTATGATACAGTATCATGCTACCTTCATGTCTAAAGGACTAATGAATGATATTTTACCCTAGTAGTATATATTCTATATGTCGAATTGTCAATGTTGCTTACATTAGTGTAGTCATAACTCGGAATTAACAATCGGTATTGTTTACTCTTCTTACGTAAGTTGATCGTCTTCCAGCAAACCAAGCAGTCAAAAATTTGTATCAGTTGCTGAATAATCATAGACTTTCGTGCTCATTTCCCAATCAGTGGATCAGTGTTGCTTACAACTGCTGTTCTGATAACCCCAAAAGTCAGAAATTTAAGATACTGCTGACCGACGAAGGGCCTTCGATACAATTGCCACCCTGGGTGCTTGGACAATCTGGAAGGAAAGAAACAGAAGGGTGTTCGACAATTGCTCCAGGCCCTGGCCTCTGGTTGCGAAGGAAATGTCTGAGGAAGCGACGTTGTGGAGATTGGCAAGGTCGGGGGTGCCCTTGCTACAACTGTAGCTCGCCCGGCAAACCACTTCGGTCGCAAAATCAACTGCGAGATTAGGCCCAATTTCTCTGTTTTTTTGTTTTTCCCAGCTGTAACTGGTTTTATTCCTCTTAATAAAAAAATGCGCAAGTCTTTTGCGTGTTTCCCAAAAAAAAAAAAGAAATTTAAGATACCTATCATTTAACAAATATTTGGTAGTGCTAAAACTTGCGTAAGGTTTGACACTACCCAAAATATCGATAGGGCTTTAAACTTAACATGAATTGAGGAATGCTCTAGGACGGCCGATTTGAAGCATGCGTTAAGTGCCGTTGGATTTGTCACACAAAAAATGAGCGAGGACAATAAACTGGTGGACAGATGATAAACTTCCAGATGAACGTAGAAGAATAGGGTAGATAAACAACGGTTACATCCACAGATGGTAAACTTCTATCTAATATGCACATTATGCACATTGGACAATATATACACGACACAGATTTGTGTTTCAAAACCAGCATCCAACATATGATAGTCGTCTTTTGGCACAGATCAGCTCACCCGCACTTACAGACAGTAAGTAGTAGAAACTACACATCATCACATGCTCGAGTTCCAAATAGGCCATCCAGACTCACTCCTGTGATACAAAACATGGCAAAAAGTACTCATAAATTACATACAGAGCAAATATAATGGATCTAGGTTTTAACTGCCAAGCAAGAACAGCAAAGGGAAACTCAATCACAAAATTACACTTAGTATACTAGGTAAATACCCGTGCGTTGCAACGGGATTTCAAAAGAAAACCCACCCTTTACTAAAATCAAGCCATCTGTATCAGGATGTACATATATGATGTGCTAACCACTTGACTTCACCGTTAATTTTAATTAAAGAATGGAGCATTATGTAGTACATTGTTTGGTCGGCCGAGCCGCCATCATTTGGTCGGCCGCGACGGGGCTATAAAAGGGGGTCGTCGCCGCCCCAGAACACCGCACCACCCCTTCCTCTTCTTCTCTCTCCTTCTTCTTCTTCTCGGTGCACGCCGCCGCCGCCGATCCAAGCCGCTAGAGCATGGAGGCGCTCCGGTGAGGGATCAGGAGCTTCGCCGGGGCCAGGAACACGAAGAGGAGAATCCGGAGCAGCCGTACGACGACGACCGGAGGAGCCGGAGCCGCCGTACGCCGATGACTGTACGGGATCTTCTTTCGCGCATTTCGTCGAACACGTGGTGTGCGCCGGAGAGTTTGAACCACCCCGACGCCGTACCACGCCGTCGAGCCGCGCCCGCCGGTGAGATCATGCCCCCGAGCACCCCCGTAGTTCCCTCTATGTTTTTCCCCATTTAATTCGGCCCAGAACCCTCTCTAGCAATCTAGCCCCGTACACCCACCCTCGCCGCCATCGGGACGCCGGTGAGCTCATAGCTCCGGCCGATCTCGTCGCCGGTGATCACTTGTACAAGGTTCCTAGGAGTCCCAGGATGGATTTGGGCCAAAAATTGGGGCCGGGGATCAACCCCAGCGTCCTAGCGCCGTCGGCCCCGAACGGCCGACGAGCCGCTCCGCCGCGTCGACGATTCGCCGGCGGGAACACGCTAGTCAGGGTAGGAACACAGTGCGGAGGTCCGGCCGCACCTCCTCGGCCTATTCTGCGCCGCCGGCCAAGCTCCGGCGAGCTCTTCGCTCGGGCGCGAGGTAGAAGACGACCTGACAGGTGGGTCCCACCTGTGAGGGTCCGATCGGATTAGGTTAGGACCTAATATCGTTAATTAGAGATAATCATGAGTTAATTAATGCTAATCATTAGTTAGCTTAATTAATCTGTCGATTTAAGAGTAAATCGGCGCCGACAGACAGGCCCCACGTGTCCGCGTGGCGTCCACGTGGCTCACACGTAGCGCTTGCGTGGCAACCGCGTGGACTCGGCCCACGACGGCCTCAGCCCATTTGACCTCGTTGACCACAGCCCGTATGCACAGTGTCCTTTCGGAATTATTTTGATTTAATTCAAATTTGAATATTAGATTTAAAATAACTTGCACACCTGAACTCCAAATTTGATGAAACTTGAACCTAAGTTTTTCTAAAAATCATATCTATCTAATTAAAGCAATTTCATAATTTTTGGAAGGATTTTGCAAAAATGAACAGTATTATCTCATCTTTATTTAAATTATAAACTTTGAAAAATCATAACATTTGAACTGTTGCTCCAAATCAGATGAAACCAAGACAAAAATTTAACACAAAGAGAGCTCTATTTAATGGAACCTATTTTGGAATTTTTGTTTACTTTTGAAATTTCGATAGTTATTTGAATTCAAATTAAAACGTTTGTCATAATTTAGAATCCGAAGTCGACAAGGAACCACTTGGAGAACAAGAGCCTCTGAGCCAGGAGCAAGGCAAGTCATTATCAACATCAAACCCCTCTCATGTTGAACCTATTATTGCAAATGTTTTATTTACAAACAAATGTGCATGTTTATGAATTACTTATATGCTCATATCCTATTACTTTGCCAGAAATGTTGATTATCCTTAAATCCTTTGTCGTTAATGACGAGTCCTTAGTTGTTATGCAAATGCTTAGTTGCTATTATAAGTATTCATACTTCAGGACAACATTGTGGTTGATATTATATTGTGTCACTCCAGGGAGGAGTGGTCACTATGGTATGTGCTACAGAGCACACCACATAACCATTTGGGATTGAAACCTAGAACAGGATAATCACTAATTCAACTGTTAATAAGGTTGGGGCGGAAAGATGAACGGAAGGGTAGCTTGCAGGAAGCAAGAGAGTAAGAGGGTAAGTTCCGTCCTAACCAGTTAAGGACCGAGCCTTGGTGCAAACACATAAAACGATCCCAGTACGACCGTGTTTCTTGCATGGGTATAGATATAATAAAGTAAGTGCCCGAGTGGGGACGATAACCGATCACGGTGGTGGTGGTTGTTGGGTCTGTAAATATGGATCGCCGGGAATACGGGATTTAGGACTTACATACAGTGGAGCGCCAGAACTCCTCTCACTTGCATGGAAACCGTATGCGCCCAAAGTGCATGAGGGATAAAGTTCATGGAGCGGTTGTCGTCGCCACGAGAAAACTGAAATGTTATGCTGTGACACATTCCATTCGTTAGAATTTAGACTCATGTGTTGGGCAACGTCACAGAGCACGGGTAAAGCGTACATCCACTGTAGTGTGAGTAAATCAATCTATTCGAATAGCCGTGCTCGCGGTTAAAGGAGCACCGGGACATGTGGAACTCTTAGCTAGCGAATTTGACTAAAATCAAAAGGGTAAAGAGAAGGGAACAGCCTTGTTCTGACAACTTCTCAGGCGGTGAGAAGGGGTCGTCAGATCAAGAACTCATAGCCAACATGGGTAGCCTATTCCAGATGACGGAATACGGTGGACAGAGCCATGCCAGAATAAAAGAATTTGGAATAAAACTTGATACCAGTCTTGCTAGGTCTTAGGTTTTGAAATAATATTTGAGTAAAATTTTGAGCAACTGCAATGCCTTGCTTATCCTTTGATAATTCCTATGCATATTGCACTTGATGTTGGTGGTGACTTGCTGGGTACAAATCGTACTCACCCTTGCTTAATCACAAATATCAGAAGCTGATGGAGGTGAGGATCCGTACGACTACTACGTCGATAATGGAGATTCGGAGGACGTCGCCTAATAAGTTTAATTCAGTCGTCGCTTGTGGTTTAGGCTCTGCACTAGTGGTATCCGCTTCTCTAATAATGTTTCTTTGTTTTGTAATCTCGGCCCTATGGCTCTAAGATAAATCGCCTCTCTGGCGTTATTGTAATAATTCGTAAGATTTACGTGTATGTGTTGTCTGATGTTATAAACCACTTGTAAACGTGAAGTACCAACTACTGATCTAGGGATTGGTACGAGGAAACACGTAGGTTTTCGGACTTTAAAAATCCGGGGGCCGACAGGCCGCTGCCGGCCTCCATCATCATACTGGAGAAGAACCATGGCGCCAACAACTAACAGTGTCGTGAAGATCTGATGGTAGAACGAGATCGCACACCTTAAGATAAAACAAACTTAAGATAAAAGTGCATATTCTACGTAGAGAATTGAGGTTTAATTTTTATGATCCGTAACACCTTAAAAAAACATATTCTACATGTAACTGGTTGTCTATTTCATAGAAGTGGTTTCCGCTTCTTTGCTTCTACGCTAATAGTGCACCATGTGTGGCGGCTCAATGGCTTTTCAACGGCTTTGAGCCTTTGATCTTCGTGAGCAAGAACATGAGTCAAAGTCGGCGAAACATGACGACAGAGAACACCATGGTTGTGCTTGTGCATGTCACCATTTTGTGCTTGTTTCATCACAAGTTGTTTGCAACCTGCAGCTCTGCACGATGCTCAATTTACACCAAGCCCAAGATGCATTCCAACAACTCTGCTTATTGATCGATGAGTATGGGGTTCGAAGTCTTGGGAAGTCCTTTTATTTTCTCGTAAATGTTGGATTAAATGGGCTATGGCCCAATTAAATCCTAATAAGTCTCATAGGCCCACAATTAATGCTAGAGGAGATTAATACCACATAGATGAGCTTGTGCTATCATATTAGTAACAGCAGTGACATCTGCATGATCTGTGGAGTTAAGGAGTTATCTCTGGCTTCCAACTAACGTTACAAGAGGCTGTCCCCTAGCCCATTAAGAGATAGGACTAAGAACATTGGGTAATTTTTGTAATGATGTGCATAGTCCATTCAACTGTAAAGATTAATTCGATGGTTTTTTTTTTCTTTGGAAACCCGAAACGATAAAAAAAAAACAAAGCCAACGTGAACCTGAATAGTATCAAAAGTGTGGCTAAGCTTGCACTATGGTGTGTATTGAACTATTTACCGGACGAAATGCCGGTCACTTAAGGATAGGAAGGTGACTGATCACGTGATCAGTGGTGATGATTGATTGGGACACATTTCACATACTTTTGCTAGGAATCTTATGCTAGCTAGCGTCAAACATGTATGCTTTCAGATAAGGATTGGAAACCGCAAGATGTGGCACTGTGCTCTGTCCTCTGAAAATCTGAAGTCAACTGCAAAGAAGTTTCAGAAAAGCCTGTCTCGTTGTTACAGCGCCGGTAACTTTTCTAACTCTATCACTTTGATGTTTATCCATGCATTTTGTTTTCTAGTATTATATTACTTGTCATTTATTTTCTTTCTCAGAAGAAAAGATGGGAGACGAGGTATGGTAGTAAGTTTATAATTAATGAAATAGGAACTAGATACGAAGTTTTCCTTACAGAGTTTCAGTCACTTGTCATTACTTAAATAAACGAAAAGGGAGAGATACTTGTCAATGTTACCTACTTATCATCTACTACTACTAACTATGGCTTTATTTCTATGACGTTAATTAGCTCAAAACATCAAATATAAAAGATCGGAGAGACTATTGAAATATATTATGGTCTTCATGTCTGAAGGGCTAGTGATATTTTACCCTAGTATATTCTGTATGTCAAATTGTCAATGTTGCTTACATAAGATTATTTTGAGTAATGGGAACTCAGAATTAACAACTGGTATTATTTACTCTTATTACGTAAGTTGATCGTCTTCCAGCTAACAAAGCAGTCAAAAATTTGTGTCAGTTGCTGAACAATCATAGACTTTCGTGCTCGTTTCCCAATCAGTGGATCAGTGTTGCTTACCACTG